>DWQK01002545.1:0-12969 GCA_018231225.1 Noctuana stator | reverse complement strand
TGAGGCGACCATCAGCCCCCGGGGTAGCAGCGCAACTACATGCGACCTCAGGCAGGATACGAGCCTGCTTGAGGTTGGATGAAGATGTTCATGGGCAGCAGCGACCACTTAACATCAGGTGGCCTGCATGCTCGTCTGCTACTTCATATCTTAAAAAAATCCAATCTTGCTTAAAAAAAGTTCTTTTTCGGAGAACTACGAAAAACTATTCTATCTGTGCCAAGTGGCCAGCGTTCACGGATCAACTCCAACTTCAAAGCCGCCCTTTGGGACACTCTGAACACTAACTGACGTCCTTTGTTACAAAGGGAGATAAATCGGATTTCACAAGTCACTTCAGAAAAAAGAATTTTAAAACTCTACGGCTACAACATATTTTTACTACATAGATAGTTATGTTCAAACTTATTTGTTACCTGCATAAGTACCTACCTCTGTCTTGCGTTCGTGGTTAACTTTATCAAATACTAGTTGCCCGCCCCAGTTTCGTACGGGTGTACTCTTGAAGAACGATGTCCTCTGAAAGTGCCATTTTTATGAATATAAGATAAAGATAAGAAGCTAAAAGATACTCGTAGATGAAAATGAAGTTTAATATTAATTTCTCAGCATTTTTTGTGGGGTCCGGGAATTTAAGAACCTCATTACATAATACAATGTCTCACTGAAATTAATTTACGTGTACCTGATATATAGCTTAATTGTTGCTTGCGTTTTACTTAATGAAATCCTCTAGAGCTAGACCTAGTTTTCGACTGCTGAAATGGCCCTCACTTGGCCGGCGTAATAGATAAACTGAATAACTCTTAAATGAGAAGGTCATTACTACATAAGGTAGTCAGTTGATGAAGTTGTTGATTAGGAATATACATAGTCACAAAGAACAGAATGTACTTTGAAAGTAAGTTTCTGTGATTCGCATAAAATCATCCTTATTTAGTTCGAAACTTAATTTAAGTGTATAAGAAGCAGAAAAGATTTAAAGACTTGTATTAAGACTCTCTCGAGGGATACGGGTCGAGCTCGTGAATAACTTTTGACGCGAACACGCTGCGCGAATCTCTCAAACTTGGATGAACGGAGACTTTACTGACTACAACTTTATCTTGCATCCTTTTTAATCTCCGACTGAAAAACAGGTATGTTATAAGTGTGGACGTGTGTGGCTGTGCATCTGTCTGTAGTATCGTAATTCGTAACTTCTTGGTCCAGCTGTTCCAGCGGGAACTGCTTCTTTTTTTAATAATGAAAGTATGAAAGCAACCTCCAAAGGCTACTGGCAACATGGAACCGATACGATCAGCAGGATACCGAACTCTTTGCCAAATTATACTGGGTAAATTACACGTGAAGACGGTAGGTCTTCGGGTTTCGATGAACCTATTATAATGATATGATGAACATTTTTTACTGATTACAGTATAGTACACAAAAGAAAAATAGTGATGAAAATGGAGGTAAAAATTCGTTCGTTGGTTGGTAATCGTTCGTTTTAAATTAAAATAAGTCCCGATAAGAAAACTTAAAAGTACAATAATATGGATTGTTCTTTTAAGTTAATATCGGTAGCAATAGTTTAATCCGCGCCTCGATCGCGGCGCCGCGCCGGGCCGCCGGGGGATGATGAATGAGTATAACTTTAATAACGAGAATAAGATGAAAATATTGTTTCTTAGAAGGCCAATTTATATTATTTTATACTTTTTAAATTTTATTTAATGCGTAAGCGTTGACGTCGTGAATATGCTTTCGTAATAGCATAAATAGTCACACATGGGATAAAAAACAAATTTGAAGATTTTTATTTAACAGATTACACTACAGAATTACCAAGCAATGTCCATTTGATATTTACAATTAAAATTACCTGCCTTAAGTTTCATTTCCATACAAACATCCCTTGGTATATAAAGGTTGCTGTCACCTATTTATATATACTTAAATTGTATAAAAACTGAACTTTGAATACTACGAGATGACTACGAGTATATAATTATATTGCTACGGTAAGCATATAGATAGTTGAGTAGTTACCATGTAACATTATCTGCAGAGCTAATTGTAATTAATCACTAGGTAACTAGTTCCAGCGCGTGCTGAAACTTGATACTACTTCAAGTTAGCCGCAAGCACCGAGCCTCTGCTCCGCAGGTCGCAGCTCTTCGATGAATATACAGTGGCATTTGTAGTTATCTACATATAACGACTTCATTCTCATTAATGCTTTCTAAGAAGTTAAGGAAGGAAGACCTATTGCACAATAGTCTTTTGTTTTTAATGAGAACATGACAAATAGTTATGAGTTGTGAGTGTGTGCGTTTATATTAATAAGACTGAAGAAACATACAATAGGTATACTTGTATACAATATAGCATATTGATATAATAAAGTCCAAATTTAAGACTGCTTTCTGCTGAAATGATACCATTTACCTTGGTACACTGCACCAGGAAGGTACTTACTTGTACAAGTACCGTTTGTCTTTTTATTGATTGATTCTTATTGTTATTGCATAAACAGTTACATATCGAATTAATAGCCTTCTGTTTTTTAAGTTGGGTAAAGATGGAGCGCTGAGTGGTTCCAGGCTCGAAGGCAATCTAATTTAGTTAAAAAGTGATGTTCAAATTGTGAAACAAATAGTGACTGGCGAAAACTACTGGCGGAGCGGATATGAGTCAGCCGCGCTGCGGGTACGGTCGGGTTGTTTTTCAGGCCTCGAGCGATTTCGAGCGCTCCACTGGCCCGAGGGCAGCGCAGCCACCTATACACGTTAAAAGCCAAAGGTCCTAATATTATAATCCGCCTCTCGAATACGAGCGACTCGTCGAATGAGGACGAGGTCGACCTCGCCGCCGGACCACTCGTGCCGTCAGCGGATTGCAAACTGCGAGCATCGCTCGCATAAAGTGGACACATTCATTCACTAGCTTGTAAACGATTAAAGAAAATATCGTTTCCGTTCCTATATTGGGTACGATCTGCGGTTTAAGTTTAGGTTGGTACTTTAATATAGTTACGATCTGGCCTTATGAATTGCTACATGCCTGCAATCCATTCCTTTATGGCCCACTACTGGGTGTGCATGCTCCACTACCTTCCACCGTTGCTCCAATGCGGAATACAACAAAACAAAGTTAACAATAAAGAAACCCGACTCCAAATACAGCACAGACTCGAAAACAATTTTGTGGATTCCGTAATGTTTCTGCTTTTCAGATGAAAGTCTGTTTTACATTGCGGTAAAAAAATGTCGATCCCTTATTTTTGTAAATGCGCTTAATGTTTCGTGAACAACTTTCCTCTGAATTGGTAGTAAATTTTAATTGCACTGGGAATTCCATCCGTTTGGCGCGTGCGGGCGTTACGCGAAGCTAAGTATTTTTTTATTTCGATTTGCCACCGATGTACCGAATTCTGTACTGGGAAATAGGAAGCTGGACTTGCAATTTGCAGCGTAGGGAATAGCAAAGTGCATTTTCCGGTAGGGTGGTGACGGTCGCCGGTGACGCAATCCTCGTGATTGCGCGGCGACCATCGTTCATTGCCAGCGGATTGGCGTGGGAGTTGCACTTGCAACGAGCGCGGCCGCGCGTGCACTGTCGCGTCCCGCACGGCGCGTGCAGCGTGCACGACGGCAGCGGAACTCAACAAAAGCCTCCGGCACCAATTTCTGCTTAATGAGTAATGACCTACGCTAATAAACGTTACTTCTATACCGACTATCAATTAGGCCTCTCTTGCTACAAAAAGGGTCAATTGCGTGTTGGGTTTATTAGTACGAGTATATACTGATTTGTGAACAAATTTTACGGTGCAGTGCAGTTCGTTACTGGTGATCAACTTAATTTAAGTCGTATTGAAGAGATTAAAGTTTGATAAAGTAGATGGGGCGAATCCGATAGTTTAGTCGATACGGAGACATTGAACACTTCGTAGACTGGACCAATATAAAGTTGCGCGATGGGCATAACTGGGCGAACGCCACGCCGCAGCGGAACTGAACTTTCCCGCAGATGTCGCTGTTGTCTCTTTAATATATTAAAAGTTCTGCGAAACAACGTTATCTACTCAGCGAATCTCTTCAATCGATCTATTGCATGATTATTCGGCCAATGCGTCCATTATGTATCGGATTAAATCCCTTTGACTGTATACCCGAATATTTCATTAGAGCGCATGAGGCGGAAACTTAATCTAATTATATCCCTTTGAGCTAACACAAACTAGATGTCCATTGTTGCAGTTATCTCTTGTTTACATCATGCATTTACCTTTGTCGCCATTAACTTGGATAATTGGCAATAACAAATATTAATTCAGTGCTCAGAAGTTATGTTTCTCTATAAAAATGTTCTTTTATTTTTGAACATAGCAATAAACAACAAGATTGAACAAACATAGATCGATAAACGCGTGTCGCACTTCGATGGCTATTAATCCATCAAAGAGTGCATGCAGTTGGAAATAAAACTGGAAGCTAATGGTCCGCGTGAGCAGCCGACCGGCTCGGGGGCTCGGGGCAGGCGGCTGTTACGCGGGGATTACGAAATGGAACTGAGTAAGGACCGCCCAGCGAGCCTGCGAAGGTTCAAGGCCAATCTTGCCCACCCTGCATCCCTCAAGAACTACACAATCATACTTTCCAAACCTTTGTACAAACAGTGAAGATGGATACCGGAATTTGTGGATTCATTAACCAAAGGATATATATTATTATTTTTAATTAACGTTGTCCATTGTTTTTATTAATTCTAAACTAAAAAGATCGTGTGACTCCAAAGTGCCTATATATTTAATACGATTACAATGGATGTGTCCTGGCCTGACGGAACACGCAAGATTGACTGCTGTAACTTATTAACTTTAAACGATCTGTTATAACTGTAGTTTGCTACAGTATCAAAATTTAGCTTTACTAAACGCTTACATCCAGTATCTAATGGCAAAAATTGTGCCAAACACTATAGCACACAATGAGATGAGAAATAGATTCATTGATAATAATTTAACTTAACATACGAAACATACACTTATCCACATACTCCGGAGTTTCTATGTCACTGTTGAAGTCTTTTCACAGTAGGTACCTACTTGTAATTCCTTTTTCTACTGCCACGAAGCTCCTCCGGCCGAAGTTCTTTCCCCGACTTTTTCTGAAACCAAAATACGTTCGATAAGTAATTAATTTAGGTATTTGTATGGGATCAAGTTTTATAGCTTTACTATGTATGCGTTAAATATAAGTAAGTATATATTATGTATGTATATATTTCATTAAATATTTATAAAGTGAACACGAAGGTGACAAAAAACCGTGGCCTTACGAACGAATACTGCCGGATCGAGTAGGTAAGTACCTAACGCTAACACGCGATAATAATGTGTTTTACTGTTGCTTTTGAACCAGCAAGTAAAATTGTTGTGTCGTACTTATATGATTAACCTTGTTGTGACAGTGAAGCTACATGATAAGGAATACCTCTACCGATATTGTTTGTAAGATTGTAGTTAAAATAATAACGTAATCGATCGACTGCTCTACATTCATTATCGTTGTGTGTTCCCAATTATTATTAGGCATTAGTTTGTTAAAAAATGTTTGCTCCCTATACTTTTTAAGTAACGAAAGAAGCATGTTATTTAAACACGTTTGTATCCACTATATTTTGTACGCCTACTCGTAATCCTTGACAATATAGTCAAAACAGAAACTTCAAATTAAATATTTAATTTTAGTCCGTTATACAAATCTAGTATTCGTGTATGGATTTTAATTCCTTTTGTATTCCGTTTTGCCACGTGTACTTGTGATTTGTTTCAACACCGCATTTCATAAGCTTTTCGATACTAATGAGGGATTTAAATAGTGCAAATGAATATGAGGTACGTAACGTACCTAAGTACGTAAGTACGAGTTTGTAATTAATTATGTTACTTTGATTGTCATTATGTTTTTGGAGGAAAGTAGCAAAGAATTACCAGTGTAAGTAATATATTACGTTTCTCGATCAGAAATGAATTGAAGTTTCTCCGTAAAGTTCTCGAAAGGCATATGAAGTCCGGCAACCTGAACTTGGCCAGCTTAGTGGACTATAGCCTAAACCCTTCTCATATTTGAGACGAGACCAGTGCCCAGCAGCGGTCAGTGACAGGTCGATGATGTGTAAGGACTCGTCAAATAATGTACGGACAAAATACACCTTTGTCCGTACATTATTTGACGAGTCCTATATCTTATAATTAAAGGGTTATCTCGTAGTGGCTCAGGAAACCGCAGCAAGAGCTAGTTTGCGGCATAAAGGTTAACAGCACGCTTCATTTAAACGTCCTGAAAATATGATACTAGCTTAATTTACGTACGTACGTGTTCCATCTTGTGCGTACGTCAAGATAAGCGTGTTTTGTCAGACGCCCCCGATATCGCGCTACATCGTTTCATCATATTTCGTGTCTTAAAATTAATACAAGAAACAATATTGTACGAGTATATATAACAATTTTTCTTTTAAGTTATTTTCGCCCGCGACTTCGTCCTCGTAGACTTTAGAATCGGACCCTAAAAAATATAGTAGATTATCTTTGCCTACGTAGATCATTTTTATTTATAATCAGGATCGTACGAGTATATACCTATTTGTATATTTTTAATGCCAGAAATGAGCCGCTCCCTTATTGGTTGAATTTCTAAAAATCCTTTCTTAGTGCTCATTTACATCTTGAACTGTACCAAATTTCAAGTTTCTAGGTACAGTTGTTTCAGCTCTGCGTTGATATCATATAAGTCAGTGAGTCAGGTTTGCCTTTTGTAAGATTACAAAAAGTAACGAACGAGCATTCAGGCATAAAATCACGCCAACCTTTCAGCTAAGTACTAGGAAGTGTGATCTGAGTAGATATACTTACATCGATGTGAATTAAAGTTAACAGCTATTCACATATTATTATTAATTTTTATCTCTTAATTAATTTGCTCAAAAGAGGCGCTGGATGTAAACCTGTCTGCGATGTGATACATTAATTATGGAAATAACGAGTAGGTTAGTCTTATGAATATTATGAAAATTACTTGCAAATATGATGAAGATATTTTCTGTAGGACTTGTTTTTTCTTTTCTTTTGATTTGGAGTACAATAAATTTTCTATGTATGTAGATACCTCGCCAATCTACAAGAGATAAAATATCTGCTGTTACATTTGATAAATTCATGGGTAGAGTAATTAACGGCATTAAAACGTACGTAAGTGATTGGTCTCCTCATACACCTACTATAAAGCCGAGATAGATTGGTAAATCAGAGATAGTTCGAAGTATCGGCGCGTTCCTATCGGCTATCGGCTATCGGCGCGTTCCTATCGGCTATCGGCTGTCGGCGCCTATCGCTATTATCCCATCATGTAGGGCGAGTAGTGCGAGTGACTCCGCTCGCTCACCGACAGCATAATCAGTTGTATTAGCATTTATGATTTGGCATTTTATAATGACAACACCTCGTAGAGGTCAATGTCATCACTTGCTTGGTTCTTTTCTTCGGTTTTCCATACATACATTAAATGCCAATAAATATTTTAGTGACAATGTTACTAATAATGATAAAAAACAGGTGTTGTTACATTTATTGAACGCAGCCATCTTGTAAACGCAACATTTGTTCTGGCTGGGTTGAAGCCTTATTATGTACCGCATTACACGATAAGTTCCAGTAAGTCTTCATGATCCTAGATGTCTTAATTAAACTTCTTATTTATCTCTTTATGGACGTTAACTAATATTTTTACAAGCTAGGTAAACATTTAATCGTATTGTGTGTATTAATATAATAAAAAACCTACATTCACAGTTTCTAAACAAATATTATGATTAAAAGTATCCTCGATACAGCTACTGTAGGTACAGCTCAACATAAAATATTCAAAGAGCACTTCACAATTGTAAAATCATAAAATCGAATCTTAAATACAAAAGACACAAAGCACATTTTATATCGCATTTATTGAACGACATGTAACTTTTAGTAATGGATCTTTACAATGGATTTAAGTAGACATGCCCGTCCGCGCGAATGAAAGTATTCTAATTTAAATAAGTGCAAAATGCACTTTTTTACATTTTGGAACCGGTCACTGTGTATCGTGGTTCACTTAGATATCAATGATTGTAAGTTTAAAATGTATATTAAGAGTCTTTATATGCGCTCAGTACTTAGCTGCTTACGCATTTCTCATATCAAAAATCAGTTGGTAACGTCGTGAAGAGCGCGATATGACCGAAGTTGGCGGACAGCTGATTAAAAATATTCATAGCGTCACGTGAGTGTCGTGAGCCGTCGTGACCACTCGCATCAAATTAATCAATTCCTTATTGTCCCAAGGCTGGGCACAGGTCTCTGCACTGGTTTAGACAACGCTGCGGAAGATCGGAACTTCATAATGTCATTTGGAGAACTTGATAAACCAGGTTTCTGCACGATGTATTCATTCACATTGTCAACTAACTTCTAGCGCGGTCTCTGAACCAAAACAACAAGTTTTATGGGCAATTTAAGAGGCTGGGTTAAATTTATCTAATAAAAGTTTTAAATTATTGATGACTGAGTTTTAGTAATTTTACTCGTTTATTTCGTGTTATGTCTACCGTTTTCTTATCTTTTTTACGACAAACAGCGACTCTTTGTATGGACACATTAGACTGAAGCTATTAATTTTGACTTACTTACTTGATAAAATAATATTTTTATCCGTTTTTAGCACGAACTGAAAAAATAAATTCATAAATTTCAGATATATTCTACAAACACATTACCATAATTAGAATTTGTAATTGAATGCAGAAAGTTACATTGAAAGTCTAGATCGACTTTCAATGTAACTTTCTGCTTATGTAACTTTCTAAATAACTTTCGTAAGCTTTCGGGCGTCCGGGATTTTAACTATCCGAACGTAAACAAAAGAAACTTTTATGTCATTGATGGCTGCCTTGACCAATTTACCGGCAGCCATACATCAATTTGGAACATTTAGGATGCGGATCCATCAATATATTACGTCTCCGGTTTGTTTGCGCATCCGTACTCCGCAGTCCGTAGTTCGTGTCCGTGTTCTCTCTCAAGTTATCACTGCAACATTGTGCAACATGTGATTAAAGAAGCAACAATACAATTTTTTAGTTCAAAACTACGAGTATGTACATTTATTAAAAATTTGAATTAAAGATTAAAAGTGAAATTTAAAAAGGATAATATTTCTAATATTTTCTAATCTTGTTGTTACTGATTAACGATCGCGATTGATACATACTCTTAGATACAACGGGCTCGACAGGAATTAGATGTTGTTACGTTTTTATTGCGGTGACAATTAAAGCCAGTGTACAGTAACGGACCGCACGACGCGACAACACGACATTTCAGTTGTGCTAGTAACTTAACTGTTTGTTTTTATTGAAAAGTAGTGTGGGATTTTAACAAAAAATGGAAAAGTTTACATTGAACATTATTACGCTGATAGAGACTGGAAACTACCCCTGTATATGGGACAAGAGCAATGAACAATACGAAGACACGTGTGCCTAGCGTCGTGTGTTTCTTGAATCGAGCGATGCGTCGTCTCATGGAAAAGCCCCTAAGGGTGAAAAATTCAGTGATAAATTGGTTTAACCGGAGCAAAATTGCCACCGTTATTCAACTAAAGCTGTTGTTTCGGGGCTACGCTCTAAAACCAATGTGGCTATTTTCGCAGAACGTATTTAAGGCCTGCCGCAAATGTTACAATAATCCAACTGTACTCGAACCTGATAATAATGTTACCGTAGTCTAACTTTCAGGTTTTGCGAAGCTAAATGCATTGTTACTACATAAATACCAATGACTTGCAACACTTGCAACATCATTAATCATTAGGGATAATGGAGTACGCGTATCTATAATATGCTTACTTTATTGAAAACTTACATTGTTTAAGTGATTTTGCAGCGAAGGTTACGAGTCAGTGGTAATATGTTACGTTGAAAAATATTGTTTAAGCCAGGGTGACAGAGACAAATGTCTGTTCTGTCGAAGCAAAGCGTAGGTGAAACTGAAATATGTCGAGTGGCGCGCGGGCCGAGGTACACGAGTGGATCTGCGCCGTGCGACCGGCAGACCAGCAGTCCGGCACGCTCCACAACTACTCGTACCACTACGGACTAAGATTTATTTATTTATTTTATTTTTCTGAACTAAGTACATAGCATCGGAACAAAGTCGGACTTAATACTAAGCATTATCATAACATTATCGGCATTTCGTCGTCGTCGACGCATTGTGAGCAACATTACAAGCACATTTCAGACTTATATTTTTTATTTAGCAGGTAAAGAATATTGAAGCATACCTAATTACCTACTACTGTTCTAGTAAATACCTTGTTTGCAACGGTCGTCAGCATAGCGGGTATTTTTATTTATTTGGGGAGTGTTGGTTAGAGCAACAAAGCTTCAACATGAGTTGGATTGTTTGTGTCCAAGTGCAAAACAAGATTAAAACTCGCTTTCTAACCTTACAGCCTTGATAAAGGCTAGGATTTTGGAAATTGTGAGCAGGTTAGATTAATCTGAATGGGGCTAATTCTTTCCCAGCTAAATATTGCGCTTGAGCATAAGACGAGGGTAACACTCGGTCAGATCCATGTTTAAGTAGAAGTTATTACTCGTTCGCTGTCACATCGACACTTTTCAGTTAAACAGAAATAATATGAAAGTACTAAAAGTCTGCTGAACATTATCCTTCAGGCACCTAAAGTATAGGGTCGATAGGGATAGTCGAGTGTTGATTAATTCCTACCTTTCAAAACCCTTCCTGTCTCTGCATCCTACGGGTGCGGCTCGTTCTCTCCTGCGCCGGATTCCGTTAATTGCTTTTATTACGGCATTGCGACGTTCCAGTTCAGTCCAATAGCTCCTGTGAGCCGGATTTCGCGACTAAACGACGACAAGAAAAAAATCAAAGCTTTTTGAAACCCTTCCAATTTGTGCTGCTTGTTTTAAGTTTGGTAGGCCTGGCTTTTTGGACAAAAGTCTTTTGAATAATTAAATGAATGTTCGTTTATGAGGTGACTAAGAAGAATATTAAAACGTAACCATTATGTTGTACCGTTTTCATGAGAATAGGATAGCTTAGAAATCATTTCACATACATACATACATTATGTATGTATACGTAGGTACGTGAAATTATTATCAAAAAGTAGTATAATTAAATAGTTTTTGAACTAAAATATAAAATATATCAATAAAAGCTTATTTTTCTGCAAGTGTAACACATTAGTGAACCCACATAACTCACTCAAATAAATCGGAATGAAAATGTAACACTGTGTCTGTGCTCTGTAGTCTGTAGTAGAGTACGAATGGTGAAGAATTGTTTATAAATAGTACCTACCTACTCGTCGTCGTACGTTCAGTGATCTCAAGTTTAATACGAGTACGATAGTACGAAATCAAAGTTTAAGAAAACGTTATCGAAGTCTATGGTGACGTTTTCAAAATTGGTCAAACGATGTGATGGCTCATAGTATAGGTAGGCTGATATTAGGCAGAACGTAAAGTTGTAACTTTAAAAGGTCTTGACGGATACTGTGAAGTTAAAAACCTTCGTCGCGCCTCGTGCGTTCGTAGACGAAAAGAATTTATCCCGTCGTTGTCGGACATTTCTGAGAGTCATTATGGGAGCCGTGCGTTGACAGATCCCCTATATTTAGCAACACTCATGGAATAGATTTGATGTTTCTAATAGCATTGCTATCTGTTTATTTAAATACCCATTTTTTCACCCACGGTCACTTAAAATAAAAGAAATAGTTTCAGAGTTAGTCTATTACAAGCAAGCAAATCTCACTTTAGCTAGATAACCTAGACTAGTACTATCATTATGCAAGAGCTTGCTATGTAACATGTCGGTAACTTGGTACATTTATATTTTCTTAAATTATTAGTGCACTCGATAATTTTACCTTTTTTTTTTACTCTTATTTGGCAATATTTAACACCGCTAACAATTTTATTTTATTTAATAAAACTTAAATAAAAAATATATTTTTCCATTCAAGAGGAAAATGTTCTATTTTATTTTGTAAAACTAAAATCGCAAATAAGGTTGGTGATGTGTGAACTATGTGCATTAAGTTAAGTTAAGGTCACCAAATCATAGGTACGAGTACATGCCCGATGCCGATATTCATATTCTGCACTTTATCGCATCGTCACAACGATGCAGGCATCGTGATGATGCGATAAACCAACTAAGATAATAAAGCCAAGTGGTGCCTGGTGCGTAACCACTAGGAACGGCCACAGGCTTGCGTTTCCTAAGTGTAGGCTTCAAAAGACAAGTCGTTCATTTATTGGAATGTCTGTAAGAATTTACAATAAAATTCCACAAAGAGTTCAATCCCTTCCGTTACACAAATTAAAAAAATATATAAAACAAATACTATGTAAAAAGGCATTTTATGACATTAATGATTATTTTTTAGTGATAAGGAAGCCTGGGAGTTGCGCTAAGTCTGCCGCTATTTCTACAGCCACTGTAATTTTTTTATTTTTTTATTTAATGTACCAAGTTATTTGACGTTCATCCAGTTTATACTTGTACCTTATGATGAATAAAGAAATTTGAAATTTAAACTACGTGTACTCGTAAGTAGTTGCTGATCTAACAAAAGATGTGAAAGTATCACAATAACTTGTTTTAAGATGATTTCAAAAATAGATGACAAATCTAAAGATAAATGAATAATTTAAAATGTAATTAGCTTGCATATTCCACTGACACGGTTACATGTACGGTGAAGCATGTCTGAAGATTAAGTAGCGTATATAGGTTGCGCCAGTCGCACCGCCTACGGCCCGGCTGCGGAGGCGGTGCCGCTGGTCGCGTGTCAATGCATTATGCAGGGCACAGCCGCGCCCGGGCACGCTCTAGTCAGTGCT
>DWQK01002544.1:0-12970 GCA_018231225.1 Noctuana stator | reverse complement strand
CCCTAGTCCAGCTCACCGATCCGTAATCAATAACGGTTCTAGAGCAGTAGGTACGAGCGATAAAGCAACGCGAACGCAAAGAATATCGCAAGCAAAGGAGTGTTTGGCTGCCAAGGTAATATAGTATGCGGCAATAATCGTGGTAGCGCGAGGAGCATAGTGTAGCCGCGGCATATAATTTAAAAAACGTGTACTTGCTTAGAAAAAAAAACATTATGTCCGGATAGCTGTATGAGCAACGTCATTCATCGCGCCAAAATGAAATTCCAGACAATACTACTTTATTGTGTCACATGCCTGACAGTTTTATTTTGTACAATTAATTTATAATGTACCCACATTACCTTAAGATTAACAATACCCACATACCTGTTTCTTCAGTTTATCTCACGATTTATAATCAGCCCATAGGTTTATGTAGGTACTTAAACATTATTATAGTAAAGTTAATTTCACTCAATTAGTTTATTTCCCAAAAAAAGCAAAATGGATCTAAATAAAAGATTTAGTAAACAGAAGCTCAAAATACTTAAGACAATTGGTAAAGGTACTTATGGGTATGTACTTAATATCTTACATTACAACCGATTTTGTGTTCTAGTTAGGTTATTTTTGCACTTATTATTTACATTATGTAATTACTTTATTTAACAGAAACGTGTATTTGTGTGAAAACAAGACGAATAGTGTGTTAACAATCGTTAAGGACGTTGAGATGAATATAAAACTCCCTGCTCATAAACAGGTACGTAAGCATGTAAGAATCAGAGATTTTACCAAGTTTATGAGTTTTTTATTGCTAGTACCAAATTTATAACCCAATCACTTGACCTAAGTAGGTTTTTTAACATCACTTGCTCGCTGGTGAACGTAAACAGCATGAAAAAAGCCTAAGCGTTCTCCATAACGTTCTTTAAAGGCAAATACACTCATTTGTACCTATCTATCTACGTGACCACCGTAAGGGACTACGTAAACCCTTTTCATATTTAAGAGTGGACTCGTAAAGAGGTCAACTAATGGGGCAATTAGATTAATGTTGATGAAATTAATGAAATTTGCTTTGCATTCTTATGTTACCTACTCATAAAATTCTTCAGGATATTGCTAATGAAGTCGATATATTATCTGCATTAAACCATTCAAATATAATAAAATTTTACGACTGTTATTACGTCGATAACAATGTAATGATTTGCATGGAATATGCCTCTAGCGGGAATCTAGCGGAGTACATGTACAGACGATTTCCAAAATTAATCAAACAGCAGGTGAGTAAGCTTTGTTCCTTGCAGAGTTAAATTTGTAAGGAATCCTAGTTTCCACACAAGGAATCCCTACGAGTTTAATTATTTACCTACCACTATTGGGACTAGAACCCTACTACGTAGCAGATTTCTGTTATTTTGGTTCTGAGTAGATACCTACCTACCTATAAGACTGTTGTGTAATGTGGAAATTTATTTTTAGTGTCGGTACTCGTACTGATGTAGGTAGATCAGTGAATAGGTAATTGAATCAAAAACTACTCACTTATTAAATAAACAAATAACCTATGCATAAAAGTAGGCAATTCTAAGCAACATTAAACTGTTTGTTTTATCATCAGGAAATACTGTTTTACTTTTGCCAAGTTCTTCTGGGTGTCCACTACATACACAGCCTTAACATCATACATAGAGACTTGAAAGCTGAAAATATTTTACTGACAGGAAAACATGGGACTATTGTAAAGATCGGCGACTTTGGTATATCTAAAATGTTAGCCAGGTAAGATTTGCTACAACTTATATTTTGTAGAAGTAAGTTTGTCGTGCTCGAAAACATTTCAACACACATAGACATACATCTTAACAAAGCCGCTGATACGACCTGCGACGGACATTTCCGGTCCTCATGGTAGAAGAGCGACAATACATGTGAAAAGATATGCAAGTCCCTACAAAATCGGTCCAGCCGTTCCAGATATTAGCAGGAACAAACAGACACGACAAACATTGTAAAAAAATGTTATTTTGGTATTATTATGTACCGTGTATAACACACATTACCTACATATGCATTTAGTATAAAGCTGTTATTATAATATTACAAACAGATTCAATCAATCAACAGATCAATTTTATTTACTTGTATAGAAGAAAGATCCAGATATTTTACTTCCTACATACATACTTATTCATATTGTAAGTGCTACTAAAAAATTGGTTCGTAACTAGGTATATACTTACTGTTCGCTTTTTCCAGTGCGAAGAAAACGTCAACTGTAATAGGCACACCATACTATTTAGCGCCAGAATTATGCGAAGGCAAGCCATACGACACGAAGAGTGATGTGTGGGCCCTTGGTTGCTTGCTTTATGAAATGTGTACGCATAAAAGGGCTTTTGAAGCGGAGGTAATTCTGATTTTCATTTTGTAACATAGATACCGAATCGCCAACTAATAAATAAATAAATAAGCAGTACATTCCTTTTTTACCAAGTTCATAAAGGAGGATCTATGATCGGCTGTATGTATTTTTTTCAGAGTCTAGTTGGATTGGTTAATGCCATTATAAACGCTAGCGTCCATCCTATAGACTTAAATGTTTACGACAGAGGCGTGCAGGATCTCATAGACTCTATGCTGTCTATCTTGCCTGATAAAAGACCCACAATACAGAATCTCATGGGGCGTATGGTTGTGTTACCTATTATTTATACTGTATTTTTAGACTCTGGTAATGATGAATTATTATACTTAGATTTAAAAGATTTGGAATTTTAATGTATAATAGGTATATTATGTAATAAATTTTAAATTATGCAATTATTAAAATAAAAGTCTGTTCTGTATGAAAAAGTATTTATTTATCTGTACCAAAGATTATCGTAAGAAAAAAAAATAGAACCAAAATAAACTAAGCTGGTTTAGGAAATGCAGTAAATCTTGTATTGAGAATAGAACTTTAATATCGCTATTGTGTAGTATCTTGAACATGATTATGTGTAGTATTATCATATTCACAGCTTAATTTCGGAAGAGAATATTATAGCATTGTTCTGTTCTAACCAGCTTTAAACCTGAATTGTACCATAGAAGTGAATTATCTGTTCTTTGTTATCTGTTCTTACAGCTATTGACATGGAAACCACTACCAATTATGGTCATTCGCTTTGAACTCTTACTGTCCATTGGTCTGATCAGTTTCCATTTCCTCGTCATCAGGTTCTGAAAATAGGATCAATATTTTTATAATTAATAACTAATAAAAATCGTAATTGGTCAGTGGGGATTTGGAAACAAGCTTGACAACCTAACACATTATAGGTAGGTATGATAATTAACCAACAATGGTCTAAAATGAATAGTATGTGAGGTTTACAAAATCTAATTAAAATCATCACACTTTGTTAAAAAACATCACATCAAATAGCTTTAAAGCACTTTTCTCTACTCGTCTCTTTCTTCCATAGAGTTGTCTTGTCATGTTGTTTAAAAAATTTGATTTTCAAACAACACTTTTACACAACAAATCCCGCAATGCAATCTGCATCCAACTTCAAATAGTACCAACATCACCAACCAATGGGCACCTCACTTTTAATGTCTGCCATCATCAAATATCCACACAATTTTCTCTAAAACACAAAGTATGTTTCATGATAGTAATATGTGTGTTAGAGATCTGCCTTCCCAATAACATCAAGTCTGTAACCTAGAAATGTAATTAAAAAAATATATCCAACTTTAAATATAAAATCTATGTGACAAAGTTAGATGCGAACAAAAAAATGTGAGAATCCAATTTGCAGATCTTTTTTCCAGCGTAGTTAGGACCCCTGTTACCTAGATGGGATCAAGACAGTGTAATATTAATAACAGTTATATAATATTTGTATTATAATAAAGGTTATATTATTACAAATTACAATAAGAACTAAAGAATCTGTACATAGCTTTTACAGATAATGTATATATCACTTAAGAGTTTAAATTATATTTTATGTATAATGGAATAATTTAACATCCCAAAACATGATCAACTATCTACATATGAAATTAATAAACTGGTATAAAACAGTTATAAAGCCTGTGTAGTTAAACTTACGTGGGCCATTCCCATGGGGCTGAGTTGGCAATGGTTTTTGACCAGGGATCTGGCCAGATTGCAGCATTCGGGTCAACCTCTCCACTTCTTGCAATGATGAAGCGTTTTTGATGGCATCCCTGATATTGAGAATTTCTTGAGGAGTTAGATCTGAAAGAATATCATAACTGATGAATAGATTTGGATAGTATATTTTTACTTAATGTCAAAAAATCACAACAAAATAATTAAATACATAAAATATTATATAATTGGAGTTTACTCCTCAAGAACTGATTTTCTTACTCTCAGTGAAATCATGTTAATTCAAAATTACTGTTTTTACTGCACAATATACCTTGCATACTGTTTGTATTTCTGTCAATCAGAATGTATTCATATATTTATTTAATTAAACTAAACACATACTTGTAGCTTTAGCATCAGATACATTTCCTCCTGGAACAAATGTTTTCGCTTTCCTTGAAATTTCCTTTTGAATCTCCTTTCCTTTTTTACTTTTGAACAAAGCATTAGCTTCTTCTCTTTCTTTTTGCTTTATCTTCCTGAAATCTAGAAGCCTAAGTTCTGGCAACTTGAATGCAACATATGCTCTGAAAATGGAACCAATACAAAACATATAGGAAAATAATATTACTGTATAAATGTACCAGTACTGGGACGGTATACATGTATTACTTATTCATCAATCTTGTACAGTTGATAAAAAAATAATGTTCTTAAATAATATGCGGTGAAATAATAGTGGACTAAATTTACCTATAATGCTGTTTATTTGCAACTGGGTTCTGCATTAATGATAAAGTTCGCAGCTTGGGTAAAGTTGCCAATGGATCTAAGTCACCCAGCTCAGTGATGTTGTTGTTTGTTAAAACAATTGATTCAACATTAGGCACATACTGTTCCAGGTTCTCACCAATTCTTCTGCAACAAGATAGATATAGTATCAATAGTAATAGTAATAATAGTTTAATAGTAAGTAATAGTATCTATAAAAATCATAATACACACTAATATATTCAAGAAATATCTGAAAATTTAATTCAAATTGTTCATAGAATAGGATTTTTATTTTATTCTTTAATATTAAACAAAATCAGTTAGTTGACTGGCATTGCACACAGTGCCTCAGAAGTATAAGCTGTGTAGGACAGTAATTTAAAACCACAATCTCAAATTTTGACCATGGAACCAACAGATAATTATGTAAACAAAATGTGCATCACCCTGGTCAGATAACAATTTTTTTTTGAGTAATCCTGTACGCTCCTCTAATTTTGTTCATATATCATTAAATATTATTATTCGAAATTGAACAGTAGTTGTAGGGTATCCAAATAAATATAATTTTATAGCTAATAATTTTTGTAGCTAAAGATTTTTAGGAAATTCAATGAAAGGTTGATATGTAACTTTTCGAAAATCGTTAACCGGTACTGTAAATTTTTTTATACCTTTACCCACTACTGTAAAAGATCTTTAAAAGCTAGATATAATACTATATTTACCCAACCATTGGCTAATTTTATTATAAACACAGACCATTAGGCATAAATATAAGGCATTATTACTTACACAATTCTGTTGTTGTTAAAAAATAGGCATTTTAGCCTTTTCAAAAGGGGAAATCCATCCAGTTTTCTAATATCATTGTCAGAAAAATCGATAGTGTCAAACTGGTCTAATGTTGCTCCTAGATTTTCAATTTGTGGAATTTTGTAACCTGAAAATAACACGTGACTTAGTAGCTGCAATAGCCAGTTCCTTTTCTTAAATTCAGGAATATACAGAAATACCAAACAGATGAAACTAAACCTAACACAATCATATCATACGCAAATTTTGGTTATGTATGTTAAAAGGAATCAAACAAACCCCTCAGATCCAGTTCACGATCTCGACAAGGGTTCATATACTGCATAGAGTTTTGTATGAGTTCCGTAGTTAATTTCACCATTTTTGATATTAAGTGTTATTCAATGTTTTTTTAGGCTAGAATAGAATCTAGAATTAATCTGCTAGATGACGGCTGGGTTGTGGCTGGTGGCGGCACTGGCGGGCGGCAGCCACAGAATCACAGACTACATAGAATGTACTACGTACACAGAAGTCACAGAACAGTCAGAACACTAAACTCCTTCCTAACGGAGTATGTATGTATTGACACAGGCTAAGAAGAGATGGCACGATGGCAGTGACGGTTCATGTCATATCACGGGTCACGGCCACAGGCTAATAAAAGATACTTTGTACCGTATGTACGTTAATGTATTATCTATGACGGTTATGACACGATCTGTCAAAGCAGTCAGTCTTTCTTATGTCATGTCACTTCAAAACATCAAAAGAAAGCCCTAAAAAAAATATTGATTTTCAATACAAGTCAAGGTTTCAAGTACTTTCAAGCCGTCTTGATTGATAATATTTAGAAAAGTAAGATACAATAAAGAGAATAAATTCCATTTCACTAGTCCGAAAATATCCTTTTAAAATTTATTTTGTTTCAGTACATACCAAAATGGGGCAAATTATGGGCTCATTCCATGCCAGAAAGGTAGATCTTTATATGAATGACAAACCCACATTCAGTGAACATGATGGCTTTGGTTTTCAACGAAAACCCAGAGGTAGCTTCATGCTTTAGAAATAAAATTGGTTAAACATTAATTACTAATTGTGTCAGATGTTTGAACATGAAAGAAACAAATGCTGTGATTACATAATTGTGTCAAATTTTAATGTAAATAGCAAGTTTAATTTGTTATTGATAACAACTTTTCTATGATGATATTTATTATTATTTCAGAAATGATTGCTCGCGAGGAAGACCTTATTTCTGCAAGGATTCCATCAAAGCATCGCGATTACTGTGCACACTATTTATTGGATTATCAAGTATGTCGCTATAAGACTATGCCAATGGTTTACAAATGTGCTCATGAAAAACACAACTATTTAAATTGTGAACAACAAGAGTAAGTATAGAAATTTATTACTACAAAGTATAACTTTATGTTAGAACTTTATAGTGTGGTTTTATTTATAAATGACATGTATACGCATCATAGTTTAAAAAGCACTTTTTGTTTAATATTTGTTAAAAGATTTTTTGTACAAATTAATTGAAGAATAATGTTTATAGTACACGAATTACAATAATTGATGTAAGTTGTATTGATAAAACCAGTAATCTTTGTGCTCTGTATATATCAGGAATGCATAGGACAAGCTAGAGATACCATTAGCTAATTAATTAAATGTTCTACTTTCCTTAGCCCATTGAGTCAAAATCTTCAATTTAAATTTTTATCAAAATTTCTAATAAATGAATTGTATTTTTTCAGCTATGTTTTAAGAATGAAGGAATTTGAAAGAGAACGTCGCCTTCGATTGAGAGAGAATCGTCTAGTTGGAGTCGCATGAATAATAGAAAATTAAAAAACACTTAAACTTTATGTATGTCAATCAATAAATCAATATTATAGCTGTTGAATTATAATATCTGTTTTATTTTACAAGCATATTATGAACTTACACTATATACACATGTTATTCCATCCAATCTTGCTGCCATAAATGGCTCTATTGAGTCAGGGCATTTAATTTCTTACCCAAACCAATAAGAACTCTTAAAAACTATCCAAATATCGCGTATTGGTAATTACAACTTTATATTTATATAAGCTATTCACCTAATGGAATATTATTTAAGACTCAGATAGAATCTATCATTAAGTCCTAGGGTCGCTAGAATTTGCTATGCAACTGCAAACCACCCTGAAAAAATTACCACACGTGCTAAGTTAATACTGACAAAAGAGATAAAAAAAAATTATTTATAAAACAAACATTGATTATGGACGTGCAGTATACGAACATTATTAGTAGACATTGGCATTCCGAAAACAAAAACCTTTGGCAAAGTTAGTAAAAAACCTGAACCATAAACTACAATTTAAAATGACAACACTTATAGGGATGAATCAAATGTTGCCATTCATAAAAATATCTGTTGGGCTAAAATTTACTCTATTGTCATTTTGATGCAAGGATTTGTTTTGTTTGATGTTCTTCTCAGTTAATATCAGAATGACTATCGGCATTTGTAGAAACAGACAAGCAATTGTAGATCTTATTATCTTTTGCAGTTTGAGTTACCATTGTGCTGATTTGTAAAATGTCTAACAATTTTTGTAAACACGCTTGTCGAATACACAAAAATTATATGTATAGTAAATGCTATTTATTGCGGAAGTAATGGCTTCCTAAAATTTAATTGCGGTTATTAATTTGTAAGATTCATTTATAAACTCCAGTCACAAAAAGTCGTGGCGGGACATCTTTAGACAGGCGATTGAATGTCTAAGGTGAATACTTCTGTCGTCCGGCATCCTTATCCTCCTAGTAAAAGCGGCGTCTCGACAAATTCCCACAAAGGGGGATAGCAAAAAATGATTTTATTTCTTTAACAAAATAAATAAACAATATTTGTTATGATCACCAGCATCCTCGTGTGCTGCTTTATTAAAAGACGACAATAAAGTGATGTGTGAACGCCGTAAAGTGAACATGTATCGGAGTTAGAAGGGGAACGAACCACATCAACTATGAGTGACAAGAATTTATCCAGGCGAAAGAAAAAAAGTCGGGTGCAAGAGCAGGATAGTGATGACGACCTATGGGACAGCGAGGACGATGACGATACGATCGCGAGGATCCAGCGAGCGCACTTCGCTCAAGCTGCGGCTATGAGCAATCGCCGGAGAGCGCCCTCCCGCCCTCAGCGTATGAGCCAAAAGAGGAAACTGGAAGCAGTAAGAAACTTTCACGATTTCACAAAGAAGCTTAAAAAGGATACAGGTATATCTATACGTAGCCTAGTAGGTAATAATGTCCTAGATTTAAATGAGTTCTCCAGTGAAGAGAGTAACACTGATAGCGATGGCCTGTCTGAGGAGGGTGAATTTCTTGTAAACCCTAACGCAGTGCAAGAGTTGGAGGAGAATGAGAGTTACATCGACCCTGAGACAGGAGATATTGTTGAGGGGAATCAGGATAGGAAAAAGTCCATTTCAAAGTCTCCAGAGCCTCCACCAGAACCTGAGAGTAGTGCACATGAACCAAAAACACTTTCAATCAGTGACATAATCAATGAAGGCTTGGACCTCTCTAAGAATGTTGAAATTGCTGAGGTAGAAGAGGGTGAGCTGTGTCCAGAAAAGGAGTTGTTGTCTATGAAGGAAGAAGATAGCAGCAGCCAGGATTTTGACATGGAGAAGTTAACTAAAATGGACGGTATTAGTGTAACACCTGTGAAGCCTGAAGGCGAGGAAAAGTCAAATGATGAGCAAAAAATTGAAAATGATGATGAGGTATGTTTTTCATAATTGATTTATTTTATTTGTACAGAATCAGGAAATCAGGTTTGAAGTCATATGTAAGTTGGGAAATGAGAGGTGGGGAGATGATCTAAAATATTCCATCTAAATATTTTATTATCAATATAAGGACCTTGAACATTGTAATGACTGCTGCTAGCTTTTACTGCACTGCAACTTCTGAAAATTCATGTATGTGGTAAAGGTAAAGGTCATTGGACCATTCCTTATGACCCTTGAAGATTTATTACTATACTATAACTCTAGAAAAGCAAACAGCTATGTCATATCAACATACTAAATACATACTTAAAAAGAAATCCTCCTTTAGAAAAAATTTGCTTAACAGTGTGGCAATTTTGTGTTTATTATGATGCAAGAGGTCTCCTTCAGGGACCTTAGGAAGGTAGGTTTAGCCTCGGATGTGGGAGGTCTATACCTCTCAGTAAGATTACAAAAAGTTTATAGTAACTCTTAATTAAATGCAATATGATTTACATACTTTATAATTTCTTATAACTTTAGCACAACAAACGTATTTTGATGTTCCTTTAAACTTTTCACTATATGACAAATACTATTATTTACAGAAGAAACCAGCGAATCCTAATGCTATAAATGTGCGCCGTAACATAAGGGAAGTTATGGATGAGAAAAATTTGGATGCATCCACACTAGCTGCCCAGAGACAGGAGTCTGAGCGTCTTGCTAGAGTTCAGGAACAACAAAGAATAATCAGAGAAGTATGGACATAATTTTGCAACTTTTTTGTATACCATTATTATAATTAAAATTTACCAATATCATTGTCATTATCACTAAGTAAATTGTGTTGTCTTATTGCACTAGTTAAATAACACACACTAGTTAATATAATATAGATAATTATAATTAATATGTAAAATTAACAATGTTTACAGGTACAAAGACAAATAGCAATTAATCGCCAAAATAAGATTCACCAGAAAACATTATCCTTGTTGCAAGGTGGATCATCTTTATTGAAAAAATCTGCAGGGCAAAAGTTAAAGTATGTTATGACTCGTTTAAGTGTTTAATCTATCTTATCTTCACACATCATCTAGTCTCTGTATATAGTTTTACAATTACAATTTATGTGTATTGTTTTTTACAGTTTACCAAATACAGTATTAGTAAAACTACCTTCAGGTGAAGTTAAAAAGACAACAATGAAACCAGGGCAAGTAGAAATGACTAAAATTATTAAACCTGGTCCATCTGGTCAGAAAGTAAAAAAAGAGGTTGGTTATTAAAATAATTCATAAAATTGATAATTGTAATCTAAATGTCGACTATTTATTTGTAGTTAGTCTTTTTTTGGCTAAAATCGAAATTTGGATTGTTCATTTATACTCATGTGCAGTGCACTCTTATTATTGTTTTATTCATTTTGATATGATAGTTCAAGCAGCTTAGGTATTTTTTGATATACTTAACTACCACATACAAATGCGCCACTAGGGGGCCGAGTACTGAAGCGCGGAGTTACTTAATTTGTAACTACCAACGGGGCTTTGCGCGTTTCTATATTTAAAAAACGAAAATGTCCAATATTTTCAGGTAGTTGAAATTGTGGACAGCAGCAGTGGTGAAGAAACTTCTTCGTCATCTTCCGACTCTGATGATTGTATAATGCTCTCTGATTCAGAAGTGCCACCGAGTCCAGAAGCTGAGGAGGATCCTGGTAATTCAGGTATGGAAAATGTTTTTTTTTTAATTATGGCATATTTTTAGGGTAAAGGATCATGCCGCGTTATGTATGGGGCTTAAGTTAATAATGCTTTTCTAAATTCACACAAAACATGATTTTTTTACAAAAAAAAAATAAATTATCATTTACATTATAAATATATTGTATGGAAAATGAAATCTGTCTAATATGATCTCTTTCAATTACGTACTTATTTTATTACCTCTGTGCTCACAACATACTTAAAAAATTACCATCCTTGCCTATTTATATAAAATATAGATCACTTGTGTTTTAGGTCTTCATGTAAATGACACGTACAATACGCCAGATGAGCAAGGTAGAGTGCTCATAAATATTGGTCACCCAGAGAGTGAGCAGGATATATTCCTGGCTCCTCAAATTGCAAGAATTATTAAGCCGCATCAGGTATAATTAAATTAAATCATAGACGCAATAATGTGTAAAAAGTATTATTTCATTTTAATAATCAGGAACCTTTAAATAAAAATGATTGAGTCCTATAATAATATGTAAATTGTAAAAGTTGTAACAAGTAAACACCACTGCCATGCTAATAATATGCTGTGTCATTTATTAAGCTTTTGTGTTTTGGTTGTGGAGGTGTGGATACTGGAGATGCTTTATTTGAGGACACTTTTATGGTTTTCAAATTTTAATTTTTAACAATGTTTTTTTACAGATTGGTGGTGTAAGATTTCTATTTGATAATATTATAGAATCTGTGGAAAGATTCTCCACTTCTACAGGTTTTGGGTGCATATTAGCACATTCCATGGGCTTGGGGAAAACATTACAAATTGTATGTTTCTGTGATATATTTTTGAGACACACAAGTTCAAAGACTGTGTTGTGTATAATGCCTATAAATACTCTTCAGAATTGGGTATGTTTATATTTTTCTGTAATTTTAATACTCTGTGTGTGTTATATTTTATCCAGTTGTCAATTATAAATTCTATATATCCAATAATAAATTTGATAAACGTATCAATCTATAAAAGTAATGATAAAAATACTTAATTACGCATTGTGAAACATGAAACAAAAATTTCAGGTTGCTGAATTCAACATGTGGCTTCCATTAGATCCTGTAAATAGTCCTTTGGCTGTACATGGAGAAGTACGAGCAAGGAATTTTCCAATTTATGTACTAAACGACAGTCATAAAACTTTACAAATGCGTGCCAAAGTAGTTAAGGTATACCTAATGTCAAAAAAATATAATGTATATTTTTAGATATTTTTTTACATAAACGACTGACTATTTTTCTACATTTAAGGACTGGAAGTCTACGGGAGGCGTGTTAATGATAGGTTATGAATTATATAGGTTATTAAGTATGAAAAAAGATAAGAAGCCTCGTAAGAAAAAAGAAAAGAAAACTGATCCAAAACTTGAAGCAGAAAAAGATGATAAGAAAATTGATACTGGAAATGATGATACTCAGGTATAAATTTAAAAATTATGTTAATATTAATGAATAATATCGTTTAAATATAAACGTTAGTGCCACTTATCTCGTAGGTATGATAGAACATTGGCATAGATACAACTTTAATGCTTGTTTAATCAGTAAATATTAAAATTAATATTTACATTATATATAACTGTGAAGAAATGCTTAAAAGTCGAGTGTTACTAATATAATATGTAATATGTTGACGACACGCGTGGTGTAGTGGTTACCACGTCAGTCAACCATTCGAAGGTGCCCGGATTCAATTCTCGGCAGGGCAAAAATTTAAACGATAACTGTTAATTTC
>DWQK01002543.1:0-12970 GCA_018231225.1 Noctuana stator | reverse complement strand
GAATACTGAGAACCGAACCTTATATGCTTTAGAAAATAAGTTGTGTCTTACGGCTCTGGGATCTTGGACCATTAGTCTCATTAACAACCCAGAGCGTCTTACTGTTCGCCTCTCGACAGCCATGTAACAAGCGGTTAAACGCTTGCTTATTTCGGGCGTAGTGTTTAAATTTTCAGAAAATCCCTACGAAACCCGTAAAAAGGGGAACGAAGCGACCGTAATGAAATTTTTTATTACTCGAACATAAGCGAGGTCGTTAGGCACAAAACGCAGGTATGTTTGCCGTATTCAGTATTCATGCGTGCCTTCGCTTAGTGGTTATGTACGAGTAGGCCTGACATATTTACAGACTTAGTCGTTAAGTTAAGAATTTAATACACGAAAATAAAACTTTGGATGCCTTTTTAAGCACCTTACGGCACACGGAGGGATCTGAGATTTGGCACAGTTAAAGTTCATGTGGAGGAGTGCAGAATGATAAAATTTCTATAAATATCCTACCCAAGAGTCCAAGAGCTGGCGGCTACTTTGTTTAAAGGTTGAGTATTGCCGCCCTACTGGAAACAGAAATCTAAATTTATCAAAGTCAACAATTTTTATTCATCATAAGGTACCCGTATACACTGGATGAATGTCAACTACTCGTAATACGGCACATCGGCTTTAGGCGCCCTTTGGGTTAAGAAGCCGGAAGAAAAAAGCTGGCGGAAAAATAATTTAAATTTCTGCCCCGCCGGGAATCGAACCCACGACCTTTCGAACGGTCGACCGTCATGGTAACCACTACGCCACACGGGTCGTCAAATAATCCACAATGTGGATTCCATACATTGGAAAGCAAATGATCTATCTCTCTGATGACTCCGATCGGCTGCGAAAAACCTGTCATCGCGGATTGATTAATCGCCAATGTCAGTTGAAAATAGAGCCTGAAATCGGTCATCCCAAACATTTCATTCATGAGGGTGCTAGCCAGCGGTTGGCAACCTTTTGGCGGGCAAGAGCTGAATAAAAGCAAAATAAAGAAAGGGAAGTCACATTTGTTCCTTTTTCTAATGTCTTACTAATATTATAAACGCGAAAGTTTACAAAATAACATATAGGCTACAATTTGTAAAGATAATGTGTACTCGAAATACTAATCCTGCGAAGACGAAGTCGCGGCCGCTAGTTAGTTTATTATAAAAATATGGTTAGCATCCTTGCATTAAAAAATGGCACGAATATTAATAGGAAGAAATCGCTGCCGCGCTCATCTTACGCATCAAATGATACAGTTTTTACATTGTTAAGAAACAACGTGTAGTCCTGACACGCACTGATACGTGACTAACTCAAGGTCGGGTAATTACCTAAGTTTTATGTTGTTTAAACATAGAGCGGATCCGTATCTATACCTATTTAAACATCATAGCTCGTATATGAAAATGATTGACTGTGTGTCTGTATGTTTCTCGTTAATGCATAACTACATTAACATCATGAAATCAAATATCAACTTTATTACTTCTGAACAGAATTAAAAACCTTTATATTAGGACTTTGAAAGTTAAAACAGCCGTGAACCTCGGGTTGACGACCCCTGCTTGCTCTAAGCGATTAAAAATAGGTCGGATTGATATCGTTACATTATTTCATATTTATATTCACTGATCGAAAATACGTCAGGATTGATTGATAACTCGATTTATATTTTTGTAATGGAGATGAAGCATTCTTAATTTGAATTAAGCTAGTCATTTTAAAATTTTCCTATTTTCCTTTAAAATCTCCTTACGATTTATATTACCCTGGTACTGTTTAGTGAAACTAATACGGGATTGGCATAACACTCAAACGGTAAAATATTTTTGTTATCGAAGCGTAATATGTTACGAGTACTTAACCGTTTTCAGTTAACAAACAATACCAGGGTAATATAAGCCACAAGGAGTTTTGAAAGGGATAATCTCTTTCCGATTACTGAAGTCTGAGCTAAGGTACTAAAGGTTTAAGTGATTACAAGTTCGTTTGGCGGACCTCAATAAAATCTATTTTTA
The DNA here is from genome assembly GCA_018231225.1 of Noctuana stator. Lineage (NCBI taxonomy): Eukaryota > Metazoa > Arthropoda > Insecta > Lepidoptera > Hesperiidae > Noctuana > Noctuana stator. The sequence continues at coordinate 10,931 of DWQK01002543.1, read as the reverse complement.
GCATCGTAAAAAATACTTTTTGTGGTTGTCATAATATGGACATCATCTTACTAGCTAGATGAATAAAGCCAATTTACTTATTCATATTTTGATAATAGTTGTGTGTTATTGTCTTTGAAATCATAAATTACTATCGGGTATATTTTGCTAAAAAAATTGCACGTCTTACAAAAATTAAACGTCTATTTAGTGATACCTATATTATAAACATGGAAATAGAGATATATTTGCCTTTCTCTCTATTCCGTGCACGAGATAATGATGAACGTTACATTATTATTATTATAATCAACTCACAGTAACCGAGTATAAAACGTGCACTTGCAAGACTGATTCATTACAATTAATGCCTTCATTACTCTCGCTACCTTTAACTTTAAAGAATATTCTTGCAACTCTATTAAAGAGTAATCTTCGACATAACACTATATGTCGCTGTATAGTGAGCTCAAACTAAACCAATATACATTCAGATCCTTTCGTCAAATGCTCTTCAACATTCACGAGTTGAAAAGATTTTTGCTTGCCCCAAGTAAAAAATCCCTGGTTTTAACAGTAGCGCGTCTTATCTTAATTTGCCTCCGCGAGATACGCCTCGCCTTTTGTTTCGTCAAAAAAACGAAACCACTTCGACGGAATAACGAGAAAGTGTGTATTACAGCTGAAAGGAGGGCCTTTATCCGATTTTCGTAACAAGGCTTTCGTGGTGCGGCCGCCACGAGTAAGAAACTGTTTAGGAGAAATGTGCTCGCGTAACAGTGTTGTAAGGGTGTATTGTTTTGTCTATAGGTGTGTGAACGTATATACTCGTATGTACTAACATTTTAAGAGAAATAATGCTAAAAATGACCTTTGTCGGTAGAACACACATTTAATGCTGATAGAAAACTTTTGAGAAGATTTACTGCAAGAGTCAAGTTATTTACCTACTGCTAGAATCAAATAAATAATTAAGTAAATAATTTATTTAGAGTCAATGTTTAAAACTCAAATAAATTATATTTTATATTTGACTCTTGCAGTTATTTATATAACTATTTTTCTAATACCCTATGACATTCTAAAAGATTGTAAAGAAACACTATAAAAATATAATACATTTATATTAGACGAACCATTCCGGTCCCATGCGAATACACCAATTAAAGGGTCTCGGGTTCGATTCCGCAGAAGTTTAAAAGATTTATTGAGACCTATGACCTATACATTTACCACTTCTCTGCATTTACACAGATTACTAAGCCAATTGCTATCGTTTCCCTCCATCGCGCTCTTTTTTCGATGACATTGACAGTGACGTAAGCTAATCAACACAGAGACACCACGAGACAGACTATCGTATGTTATGCACATACACTACATCAATCAAATAAGTGATTGCGATTTCATGAAATTTATACAAGTTTTAAAACTCACTTGACGTTGGAAACACGTATCCGTCGATAAAGAGATTTCTAGTCTCAACAGACAAAGTTATAAAGTTTATTAGCGACTTTGCCCGTCCGATGAAATATACAAGCAGTTGCAACGGACGTATATAGACTCAAAGAAAGATACTATTGAATTGTTTATGTGAATGTGTGTTGACACGAACTGTTTCTTGAACATGTATCTTTCTGAGAGTCATCTTGTAGTACCTAAAATGAGAATTCTCTAACGAGTAAAATTGCCTTGAGTTCTTGACGTTAAAGACACAGTCCTATGAATATTTATTACTAATTTCCATAAATATAGTTATAAAAGATTAATAATATAAGTACAGATTAGTATTATTGTTTTATCACGTTGGGTACACAAATATTATTACATTAAATAAATACATAGTATAAAACAAAGTCGCTTTCTCTAACCCTATATCCCTATAAACGTTCACAATTTTTCTGTAGTGTATTTTTTTATCAGTATTGCATCCGTGCGAAGCCGGGGCGGGTCGCTATTGAATAAATGATAAATTGATTATTAAAAAATAATTACTGTCATTATCCAGATAGAAAACAGGGGACTGTGTTTTTATGAAGAAAATACGACTGCAGTCCATCTTTAACGCAGGTTTAATTTGTCAGTAACACAGACCTTGTGTGCCAATACCGTCGAAACATCGTTAAAGTTTAACCAATACATCGCTTATATAAACTTGTACAGTGTACATACATCGAACTACTGAACTAATAGCTAACTAGTTAGTCGCTTTTGTGGCTCTAACGATTTCGAGCTGTCGTCGAAACTTTGCTACTTAGCGCCAGAACTTTAGTTCAAAGAAATTTTCAATTTCCGATATTTGCTGATAAAGTCTCTTTGTTGTGAAAGGTTTTGTGCTGCGCGAAGACTAAGATTGGGGTTAGCAAATTTCTTAACCTCACGCGATGAAAACGTACTTACAAAAATATTAGAAAAATTCATCTTAAAAATTCAAAAAACGCACTGTTTTTAAAATTTTCACTACGCACTACGTTTCCCATACAATTATCATCTGCAGTCTGCAATACTCAAGCTACACATCATCCTAAATCTTGCATCTTGTCCATGGGTCGCAGTGACCATTTAACAAAAGGTGGCCTGCATGCTCGTTTGCTACTCATAAAGGCTTACCGCGCATTCGTCGGAACTTGCGTACTTGTGTAGCACTACAACGTAGAACCTGCGTAGCACCACATTAACTTTCGTAGCAGCTGTCTACGGTACTACGACGCTCCTAATTTCTAAATCAAAACTGATTTTTAATTATTTTTCTAATGACTCGGAATCCAGAACTCTATGTATCGCAATTTTTCATACAATATACGATGCCTACAGGATTCTCTCTAACTATATGTAAATGTGCTAAGCCACACGTGTTGTATTATGTAAAGAGGGTTATAACGCGTTGGGAGCTGCATTGTGAACGCATTTCCATTTTCACCGGTATAAGGTGTTGGCATAAATTTGTTAACTTATATTAATGTCGCTTTTGTATTAGGAAGTTTCGTTTCGTCAACATGTTACTCCGTCTTGTTAGTTTTGTGGTTACTGACATTTCTGGAATATAAAATAATAATTAAAAAATGCAACTGTGTCGTGTGTAAAACACACACACTGACAAACACAAATTACCACTTTTGAATGGGGGTCTGTGATCATATATTTAAGTTAATTTAAACCTTTGTCACAATGTGACGACCTGTATGGTGTAGTGGTTACCACGCCACCATTCGAAGGGTCCCGGGTTCGATCCCCGGCGGGGCAGAAATTTAAAATGATGAATTTAGATTTCTGTTTCCGGACTGGGTGTTTGTTTATTTGTCTTTGTGTGTGTCCATGGCCCCACAACACAGGGAATCCTAGTGTGGGGCTGTGAGTGTGAAGCGTTAATGTAACGGTGACGTCGGGACACAAGTTGATTTTTCTATTACCATCTAACATTTCCACAATATTTTCCAGCTACTGCTTCGAAAATGTCAACCAATAGAATATTTATGTGACTTAGCAGTAGTTTAGTATTGCATAGCGATATCGGGGCTCAAGGGAAATAAGCTAGTGTAGACACGGCCGTGTCATATCTTTTAGAAGGCTATATTGTAATATTTTTATGGCTTTAACATTATTTTTATGTGCAACTTTCGAAACAAACTGTCGATGTTTTACATTTCTTTTCTCACATCCCTCTGACAATATTATTTTTTAGTTACTTTATTATTATTATGTATTATACTCATAATTATGTTTACAATAAAGGTGAGTTTCTTAAAGGAATATATTCAAAGAATGTCAGAGTAATGGCAACTCCTCTGGGGTTGCAAGTTGCAAGTGGCCTGTATGCTAGATTATATTATTTGCCAATATTTAATATAAAAAAAAAGTTTAAAAGCCATTTCTACATAAAATATGTGGCAGTGGTATAGTGAACGAAACCTAAATTGACACGATTAATCCACAATATGAATATAGAAAGAGTCACTTTAAATTTCGTCCACTATACCTTGCAAACAGTATTTAATTTACTACCTAGAAAAAGACTTAAAATGAAAACAGCTTGCGTATAATAATTTCTATTCTCATGTGTGTCTAATATGACGCAAGTTATTTCGTAGCTAGCCGCCTCCCCGGGGAAATGAAAAGCGATGACCTTTCAGGCCAATTGGAACGCCATTTTCGACGAGTTTTCTATGTTATGGACGTTGCCTACAATATGCCTGTAGCTAATATCAGGAAAATTTCTCAACAGTAACAATTTAACCGCTGGATCCACAGGGCACAGGACCGGGCGGAGTGGCGACACTTAGGGGAGGCCTATGTCCAACAGTGGACCTCTAAAGGCTGATGGATGGAACAAGTTAACTACTACAGTAATAGTAGTTAAGAGATTGGCTATAGGGAATTTCGAATTTCTTTATTGTAACGGTATCCGTATAAGAAAAGTTACTCGTAGCCACCTAACTGTTCATAAATCATAAATCATTTATTGGCAGAATGTAGTAGGTACATATTGGTGTTCAATTCCATTGAGAGCTATAATATTACACTGTTATACTGTTTAAATTAACCTGCAAATAAATTATTTCAATTTATATAAATGTCTATAGGGAAAAAATTACGTTACTGCACGGCGCGGCACGGCGCGATAGTACAAATTTTAAGTGTGAACTTTGAATAAACAATTAAATATCGTTTCTTCGCTCGCTGTCAGACTGTCTCTAGAGAAAAGAAGTTACTGATTCGATATGCGTCAATATAGCTTGTTGTGGTTTATTTTTCGTGTATCTTGTAAAGGGTTTTGAAGGGTTCCAAGGCTTGATAACGGAAGGGTCCGACATCATAACTGACACGCGTTTGATGTCTGTTCAAAAGAGCGAATGGCTCTATTTTTTACTTATTATAATACACTAGCTGTGCCACGCGGTTTCACCCGCGTTAAGAATTGTAACGTAACGCTTGATATCCTATAACCTTCCTCATTAATGTAGCTATCAGACACAAGCTGAAGAGTTTGTTTGTTTGAACGCGCTAATCTCTAGAACTACAAGTCGGATTTGAAAAATTCCTTTCCTGTATGATAGCTCATTTAAAAAGGTTCAGGCATTACGTTACAATTTTTAACGCGGGTGAAATCGCGGGGCACAGCTAGTTTCAAACAAATGAGTTTTCAGGTTCCAGCTTTAACTGAAAGTACATTAACAGCTCGTACTTGCAGTTCCTGACTGTTACATGTACCATTGGCGCGGCGCCACCTGCGTCCGCTGTGGAAAGCAACATTTATCGCGCAATGTATCGCCTACTAACCGATTTACACGTCTATTTATAAGACTAAATTTTAGGTCGGTACAATATTTGCCATAAATAAACAGTTTACTCACTTCTGGCGCCAGCCTTACCACCAAACCGTGTGCTGTGGGGTACTTGAACACACAATGTTGTGAAAAATATAATAATCCTCTACAACGTAAATAACACCGACAACAGAAATCTATTTATTATTAAATTTCTACTATAAATCAAACCTAGGACCATTTATGACCATGGTAGACCGGCATCATTATTTATAATATATATTATCTGATTCAACAAGTACCTTGCTTATGTAAACTTTAAATAGAACAAAACTGACTTTATTAATGGCGCTCGTAAATCAATTCTAGTTTATATTTCCATTTTTGATAACAGAAAAATATGTAAATAGATTTATTAAACCAAAAACATTCTCAACTTGCAATTTTTATCAATAGATTATATTTAAAAAATGTTTATGACCCATTAGCATGTAAATACGAGTATATCTTGCAATTTGTAATACAAATTTTAAGTTTAGAATTTTTATTTATCATAGTAATGTCTATGGATTCTCGCTCATTTTATGTTATCCTAGTACATACAGCACGTGTCGATAAGCACATTTGCATGTGTTACAGCGCAAATGGGAATCCTTCGAGCGTCGTATATTGTCTCGCGTGGATAAAAGCGTGAACAAACTCATATTAAAGTTGCATATTTTATAAAATACATCTCGAATAGAAACTTGTGAAATAAAACAGCATCAAATTTATCTTAAAGCATCTTTGTGTTGTATACAATATTATCTTACTTCTCGAGATAGCAGAACTATTTATTAGAAACCTCATATTAAAGGTATAACTAACTGATATGGTAATCGTTGTTCAGCCATATAAGAGTTATTTGTAGTAAGTATTTTAGTTGGCATATAATTTTTCCAAATAAATTATAGCCTATTTATGTTGCCAAGGACTAATACCTATATAACAAAAAAATTTCATCAAAATCCGTCTATTACTTTTTGTAGTGTAGTGTAGACTGCCAACTGTATTAGGGTAGCCTAATATCCATAAAAACAGAGCAATTAAATGGTAGCTAACGAAATAATCACTTCATCGTTTTACGGGCGGGCGGGCGGACACCTCTCCAATTAAGGCAGCAGACGGAAAATTACCTCGCAAGCGCTTGCACCTGCCGCTCGCTCCGCTTCACAACCTCGCGCCGACGCCTTTGATGTAACGGTTATGGCTACGACATTATTAACTGATTATATACCTACCCGCCAGTATTTATGTTCTCCTGGTAATGCACATTTGAAACAGATGACGGTATTACGCCGGAATCGCTTTGTACTTGTATTTTATTGAAGTAAAATAAATTAATCACCACAACTTTATTATAATTCTTCGAAATATAGGTATAACAAGTTAATCAAAATCAACAAAGTATTTTTTTTTTATGTTGATTTGCGTTAAAACATGGGTAGGTATATTTTATTAGCGATCGTTTATTGTTTTATTTTATTGTAGACTAGCTGTGCCCGGCGGTTTCACCCGCGTTAAGAATTGTAACGTAATGCCTAATAGCCTATAACCTTCCTCATTATAATGTAGTTATCATACACAAAAACAATTTTTCAAATCCGACTTGTAGTTCCAGAGTTTAGCGCGTTCAAACAAACAAACTCTTCAGCGTCATATATTAGTATAGATACATAAATTATATATTAGGAGTATAATACATTCCCACTTATAAACTACTAGCTGTACCACGCGGTTTCACCCGAGTTCAGAATAGTAGCGTAATGCTTGATCATTCATATAGAAAAAAAAAATTCTAATTGGTCCAGTAGTTTCGGAGCCTATTTAATACAAACAAACAATCAAATTTTTCCACTTTATAATATTATTATAGAAAACAGTCGTAGGTATTAATATTATAATATTATAAAGAGGAAAAATTTGATTCTTCATACATTAACTGACCACTCCTTTTCTCAGTAGGTATACAAATGTATGTATCTACAGAAGTACATAGTATTTATCAACTCCGTATTTCCTTAACGACTTGATCCCAAACGAACAAATGAAGCTTGAAGACCGAAAGCGGAAAACATCGGCAAGATTTATTCCTCGATCGTCGGTGTGAGGTCTCGGCTGGAACTCATCAGTCATGAGGCGGATCGAACACGGATCGGCGCGAAACGATAAATTGTCTTTGTAATGTACTACAAAAGTGGGCTTGCAAATCGGAGATTTTCACAACAGGAAAGAAAGATTTTAAAAGACAGGTTAAGTGAGAAAAGTGTGAAGCGTGCAAGCTGTCTTTAATATGCTCTTCAAGGTTCTTTGCTGAAAGGAATAGGCATTATAACAGACAGATATTATGTGCCACATGTGGATTGTAGGCTTTGAAACTGGAGGAAAACACTGTTGTTTGTTTATTTGAACGTGCTAATCTCAGGAACTACTGGACCGATTTGAAAAATTCTTTTAATATAACATAGTCCATTTATCGAGGAAGGCTATCAGTTATCAAGCGTTACGTTGCAATTCTTAATGTGGGTGAAACCGCGGGGCGCAGCTAGTATATAATAATGCTGCTTGCACTTATACTTCGGTAAAGGAAAACATACTTACGAATATATACAGATGGTCATGACTCAAGATAAGCTATAATCAATCTAAGATTAAATTATAATACAATAAAGCAAGGAAACTTTTTCCGAAACAACAGAAGAAAATCAATTTTCTAGAAAGTATGCAAAATTTCTTACAAAAAATTTTTTTAAATCAAACTTGTCTTACCAAACTTCGATTCTTCGTCCCTAGGGCACTCGTTATCTTGACTATTAAATCTAGATTTAATTATAACTTTTATACAAAGTTACAATCTCAACTGACGCTTGTTTAGGAAAAATTGCTAGAACCGACCAAGATTTTTTTGTAGTTGTTAAAAATTTGCCTTTCGATAGCCATTTCAGAGTACTTAGAGTATTATAGAGGTCAGTGCTGGCACTACAAGTAGGTATATAAAATCAATTCACATCCGTAGTTGGAATACCCTTTTATCTTCTTAATCTGAAGTTAGCCAAATTTTCTATAGATATCAAAGGCAGCTTTGTGCGTTTAGGTAGGTACTCGTACTGTCAAAGTACAGTACCTACCGTGGCAGTTCTCAGAATGTTAACAGTACCTAAATATTTAAAGGTAACCAACACAATTAATTCAAATTCAAATCGCCCTTTCCATAGCTCCACGTGTGAACAAGAACAAATGATGTTCGCGCGCATACATATTCAGTAGATGGTACATTTGCCGACATTACACTTGAGGGTAAAAAATCGCTGAACATCACATAACACCTAACCTCCGTGTCCTTTCTCGCTGCGATACGGAAAGAATTGACGATCTTCCGAATATTATAGTCCCATTCATAACAAACTTGGGTGCTTGAGATCGAGTTATAACCACGTTCTTAGACCCTTGTTTGCTCGGGATGCTTTCCAACGGTTTTATGACTTAATCCTATCGGATTACGAAAGGATTGTGAATAAAAGAAGTTTATTTCTGCTTTCTGAGAAACGCATGTTTGGGATTCGAAATTTCTAGAGTAATTCTAAGACATCTATTGTTCATATGTCTGTAATATGTTCTCTAGTTTTAAAGCGAGGATATTTAAATGTTGTTACATTGTTTCAGATTTTCGCCATGTTTCTGCTAGCAGTTTGTTTTCTACTGCTTGCAGCTTCGGTTAACGCTCAGACAGGTGATTACCTAGCGTTTTGTATAACGATCTATGATTATTTACGTGTACTATAAATAATTTGTATAATGCTGTCCGCAAACACCGTCGTAGCAAAAAATTGAAGTAGGCAAAATTATTAAGTATTTCAATAACTGGGGAAGGACAAAAAAATTCATCATAAACTTTTTTTTTTATATATGAAGTAGCAGACGAGCATGCAGGCCACCTGGTGTTAGGTGGTCGCTGCCGCCCATGGACATCTACATCCAACCTCAAGCAGGCTCGCGTCCTGCCTGAGGTCGCATATAGTTGCGCTGCTACCCCGGAGGCTGATGGTCGCCTCGTGTAAGCGTGGCCGGCGACTGCACTTTTCCACCGAAACACAAATGAATTGCTTCCTTAGCTTCACGGCAGGCATGGATGCAGCGCTGGTACTTCCCCGGTCGAACCGTACAAGTTCTACCACCTACCACTTTATTTGTTGTTCTTTTGTACCATTCTGCCACTAATAAACATTCTGGAAATAAGAACCCGAAGATCTAAACCTTTATAGTCCAAATTTAAAACATCCTTTAATTGACTTACAAAAAGTTTCAAAATTCCAATAACTCTTTAAGAAACGGAGCCCCCAACAACGTTGATAACCAAAGCGACAACGACCACATCAGCACCGACCACGACCGCCGAGGGTCCGTGGGAAACGGAGACACTAAACGAAGGCCAGGCGATCCAGAAAGCGCTGCAGTACTTGCTGCAGCACCGCCAGCCTGACTGGGGATGGGGTAATGACACGCACCATGTCATGCTGACTCTGCAGGTACTGTTTTATACTCTACTAATGGGAATTTATGTTATCTTGGTATATAAGAATTATAGAAATATAAAATTCTTTCTTTTCTATCTAAATATGTCAATAGTCCTTGGTAGAGATGATAACTTTAAATAAATAGCCTTTTGCCTTCATACCTTTTGAATTGTGCAGTTAAAAAACCTGGTCTGATATTTGATGTTTTGATATACCTAAATAACTAAGTTAGTTCTACTGCATTTACCGAAAACGATTAAAATGACTGGCAAAGCTAATTAATCCCTAATTTTATTTACTACGTGAATACATAAATTAGAAAGTTTAAATTGAATATGTACTCGTAAGTAATCGTTTTGTAGCTTGCTAATAACACTGGCAAGGAGATAGAGCAGCAAGGATTGGAGATGCAGCTGTCGGCCAAGCAGATGGAGATAGAAATCTTGCTTATGATGTCCAAGTAAGAGAAAGTCTACTCAATAATGTATGTATGCTTAATGCTTGCCTGCAACTTTTTGTATGGCCTACTAATAGATAGCAGTGTCTCTCCACCAACAGCCGAGATCGACGGCCTAAGGTGCGGAAGCATACCTACACGATATTTGCCACTAGCCATCACCTATTGTGAAATTTTAATGTGATGTCACATCCGTTTTATTTCACATACTAGTAGTAGTAGTAGTGTATAGTATATATATATGAATTTGACGTCCCGTGTGGTGTAGTGGTTAACACGCCAGTATACCATTTCAAGGTTCCCGGGTTTGATCCCCGGCGGGGCAGAAATTTTAATGACGAGTTTGATTTCTGTTCTCGGTCTGGGTGTTTGTGTATGTGTCCATGGCACCAACGAGTGAGTGTGAATTTTTTTGAATCGTTAATATAAAATGTTATTAATATCTCACGCATATCCTCATTACGTAGACACCACGAATCTCCACCGCCCCTGAGCCGTTTGGCAGCGTACACGCTCGCCCTGGGAGCGCTCTGCAAGGACCCTCGTTCCTTCCACGGGCGCGACTTGGTGGCAGCTCTGCTCCACCGCGAGCCGCCTCATGACCTCGACTTCGCGTATGCCACCCTCGCGGCGTGCTCCTCGGCCGCACATGTCCGGCGTCGCCACATCCGGCGGCTT
>DWQK01002542.1:0-12972 GCA_018231225.1 Noctuana stator | reverse complement strand
CCAGCGATTGATGAGGAACGCCATAATGCAACCATTGGTTACGACAAGGTGGACCCAATATAACTGACTGTACACTACGTTGGAGTGTAGTCAAATTATAGGGTACCTGAAATCATGTTTTAGTTTAATATCAGACAAAATGTTTATTACATTTATTATTAGAAAGATTATTAATTATTATTGGTTGTAAAAGCAATGAATAGCAATGATAAAATCAGATTAGATATTATGTATAGCTTGAACACATACCTTAACACTTTGTTCTGCTAGAGCTGGGACGGCCATAATTAGTGAGGCTACTGAGCTAAGTATAAGCTCGGCTTCTCCTCTTGCTACTGATAAAGCCATCAGACAAGAGCTGCTGATTGCTGTTAGAGAGGATGGCAACTCCATTCTTCCACTTGGACCATTTCCACAAGCAATGTCAACTAGCATTGATTGGAGACTATATATCATCTATGTGAAATTGAGAAAAATACTTAATTATTATTTTATCAACTCCCAAATCTTAGTAATATTAAGTATCAGAAGGCCATAATTGTATAGTTCTATTGTCATGAGCTACAATACCTTGTGTTCACCTTAATATTCTAAAAACTATTATTTATACCTCAATTTTATTAAAAAAAATTACCTCTGGTGGTTCATGAGCTAGCTCCTCTGGTGCGTGACCTTGAAGTACATCTAAAAGTGCCTTAAGCGCATGTTCACAGAAATGTGAATCACTAAAACGAGCTTGTGATATAAGTGTGAACACTGCTCGTAAGCCAATACCGGTGATCTGAAATTGTATAATTGAAAAAAATATAAAACATAAAGAAGTACTATAATCTGTTTGATCAATGTTACACAAGTTTGTTATTGAATGATATCCTAATTCTTTGAGACGTAAAAACTTGTACCTTTGGCACTTTGTTGATTGGTTGATGCGTTGAATATTCGTCATCGCTGTCATCCGAAAAGTCATATGGATAGCCATCCACATAACGCCATCGAGTCAGAATAAACTTGCGGACAGTAGCATAAACCGCAAACTGTGATGGATTTGGTAGAATTCTTGGAGCATGACAGACAGCTAAAATATTAGTTGCTTTGAGTCTTCGTAATTTCTCCTTTCTACCCAGCTTCCTCATAGGCCTCTTTTCCGATTTACTGTAAATTTATTGACATAAGACAATATTATATTGACATAATATTCAAGTAAATATACAATATCACAAAAACACTACTGGATGCTTATTCAAGCACCACAATTATTTTTGTAACACATGCTTTTTAACGCACTTGATATTTATACACTTCTGATAATTGTATTGTTCATAAAAATTTAAGTAAGGCAATTCAATTTGGGCTTTAATAATTATGAAAATAACACATTTTTTCTCATACAGTTCATCTAAGAATTTAATTAAGTGTTTTTTGAAATTATACTATTTCAGGTGCACTTGGGAAAACAGATGAGTATTTTTTTCTTACTAATGTGCCACTTAATGTAACACATGACCAGTTGATACTTATGACATACTAGTCTAACAATATGTTTCAATTTTAATTATTAGCAATTATAGCAATAAGGAAATACCATAACAACATTGAGTTAAAATCTACTGCTATCCATATTAAAGCATAAAAGACAATATTCAACTGCTTACCTCAAACTGTTCCAGCACAATGCACGGAAGTACTTCCGATAATTCTCGGGGTCCATACATTTTATGTCTGGCATAGGTGGTCTCATAGCCATGTTGGTGTTTTACTTAATCCTGCAAAGCCAGCAACAGATGCAAATTTATGTTTTAGCCGCACGCAAAGCAGCGCATCGCGCAAGGGCGCAAAATTGAAGTCGCTTGTGCCTAATATTATTATTTAATAAAAATTATGCTTGAACAAAATATTATATCTACTTCTTGATCTATTTATGAAGAATATTCACATAAAAATCTAATATAAATGAGTTTTTAATTAGACGGTTTTATAATGTTTTACAGAGGACAAATTTATGTAAATAATTGCTAATGCTTGAAGTCTCAATAGACGCAACAGCATTTTAAAATGTGATACCTATATATTTTTTAATATAACAATGGGAGTTGCGTATTTTAGTACTGACATTTTTATTTCTATAATTTAGAAGTTATAGTCAAATGAGGACTGAAAAAGAAGGTGTGTTAAAGTTAAACAATTAACCTATTGCATACCTCTGCCAGCAACTGCATTTTTGCCAATTTTCACTTAAAACATTACTTAAAATGTTAAGTATTCAAATCTGTTAAACCACCATACTTTCGAAGATTCAAGAACGTCAGAAAATCAATAACCAGCCAAAAGCAGAGTCGCTAGTTACGAAACCGATAAACCGGTAAAACATATTTTTTAATTACAAACATATTTGTTTGATAGAATGGAACATTACTATAGTAATGCAAATAAAAATTTATCCTTAAAAAAAGACTTCAGTATAAAGTTTTAAATTATCTTAAATCATGGACAAGAAAAATGCAAGAAAATATCGATTTTTATGTTTAGACCACAGAATATCGGTAAATATTATCGAACAACAAAATATAATAGTAATTGATTCAACAAAATCAACTAAACTTGAAATTCATAGCGCGATTTTTTTTATATGACATAATCATTCTAACAAACCGCAGAATAGTTTTACTAAATTTGCGATAGTAAAATTTGCAAATAGGTAGGTATATTTTTTATTATTTTTAATGATAATATTATGGCAACTTTAATTTTTTACAAGCTTTTATTAATTTATTTGTTGCACAATTTGACAACCTATTTTCATCCACTTGTAATCTGATAGACCTGAAGTTTTGCATATGTAAATATTATGCTGACCCCTTGATGGAGCAGGAAACTGATGAGAAATACAAGGATTATAATAAGTATAGAGGAAGAAACATTCCCAACAAGATAGTAATATATAATTATTATTTAAAAGCGTCTAATGATTGAATTGCTTAGATAATGATCGTAAAGACAAGCGTCTCATTTAGAAGCTCTAATAAGCCTTAAATCAGTAGATTTTCTGAACGTGTGTATCTATAAAAATTTAATTATAATATTATTATGTGAATGCTGCACACTTTTGCTCATAAATTAAATTTGAACTTCGATTGGAAACTATATCGTTAATCGATTTTATAAATTAAAAATTGAATACGAATACATACAAAGTACAAAATCGATTTAACAGCTTGACAGAGGTCTTTTTAATGTCTGCATAGATAACAATAAATATGTAAGTATGCCTAAGTAGTCTGTGACTGTGAATATTATGCTGTCCCGACCCGATCTCAATCGTTTATTTATCCGTTACGAGGTGAGCTTTTACCGGTTTTTTGAACGAAACATCCCTGACGCGCCATTGTGGTGGTTGGTGGTTGGTGTTCCTCAGTGTGTCATTATGACCAGCTTGTGTGTTTTTAATATGTATTTATGGCACAAATAAATATATTTTTTACAAATGTTTTTGTGGAAATAACAACAGTGACAATAATGCGTGCCGAACCTTTTATACCTGATTAATTGACATCCTTGAGTCACCACGGTTAGTTTAAATTAATATTTAGCTGAGGTTATTTGTTGTGACAAGTAGTTATATATTCTAAAATAGTTTCTCATTAGTGGTTGATAACTACGCTTCTCGATTTTTTATGGAATGTTTGATGTTATAGCTACGTAATATCATTAATCCACTTTTTAATTGAGTAGTATACTTTACTGCATAGGTACACCCCACTGTTTCCTACTTGGCGTTGGTCTTACGCTTTCTAAAGACATTCTCGTAAAATTAATTTATTGTATACGAAACCGATCGTAACTATGCCTTAAATGTAATTTACTAAAATTTATAGTTATATTAAATTAAATTTGTTTACATATTTCTGTTAGATTTTTCAATTTTGTGATACCATAGCAAATCAAAGACTTGTGTTACTTACATAAAAATGTGATATTGTTTGTGTGTGTAAGTGCCTACCTATTTCATTGTGTAGCTAAAGTAAAGCAAATAGAATATTACTGGCTAATATTAATGTGATATTTTGTTGTATCATGCTTAAATATTAGTGGCCATAAAGGGCTCTTTGGAAATTTTGAATGTGATATAAAACTTTTTGTGATATAAAATATTAAAAAATAATATTGATTTGATTTACATATTTGTTTTGCCTAAATAATGGCTATGATTAGGCATGTGATGACTATTAGACTTGAAAGAAAGACCTACTCATCTTTACAATCATGATTATGACTCATAGATAGTTAGTTGCCTGCTGCCTGCAGTGTTTGTGCTGTTTGATAGTTTCCAATTGCAGATTCTGCAACGTAATAACATTCATGTAGTAATTTTGTTTATTCAATAAATATACCTATTAGACCACAACCTCAAGTATCTTTTAGGGAGTTATAATATATTAGGAAACGGATCCTGCATAATTACAGAACAGAGCTGTAAGCCACCTGTTTTGATGTATTACAAAGAACTTGTTATTTAATTATTATGAAAATTAAATTATCACTTTTTAATTTTATGTAACTTAATATATTATTTGTATATTGATTTGTCTACTTTGAGTAGTTTTTGTATAGACATCATGTTTGAATTTTTACTATTCTGGATATCTTATAATTTTTATAAATCAAATAATTTTTTTAATGTATTCAACAGCTAATACACTGTAGTATGTCCCATATGGTCTTTACACATCTTTTATGAAATTGGTAGAGTTGCATTAAACCAAGTGCATAATAGAATTCATTTGTATATTAACTATATTTATTACTGAATTATAATTTTTATATTGTTTATTGTCATGGCAGGCTCGTCCAGGCATATCCCTGATTAGGGTCCGAAATGGAGGTGGGAGCGCGTGCCCTCGACGTGCTGCCGCTCCTCCAAGAACGGGTGGCGGCCCTCACCGGTGGCCGCGACCGCCGCGGGGGGCCCATCATATGGTTCCCTGCCCACTCGAGGCGCGATCGTGTAGCTCCAGATGACTATAGGCGCCTACTTCACTATCTCATCAGCATCCCTAGGTATTTATTGCATTTAATCCACTGTAATGTTAGTAGTGTAGATCGCAATAAATCTCACAAATTAAGCAACCTCGGGCGCAGCAATCGATAGGTGAACAATAGTGGCAAACTTCAAGCACACTTCCATGCTTTGGAGGGCAAGTTAAGCTGTTGGTAAAGGCTGTTATCTATAGAAAATGATCTCTGAAACTTATACATTTAAATTCAAATTTAACTAAAATTATTTTTGTTTTTTATATCCACATTTACTAGGATGGCTATATATGCCATTGAGTATTATGCTACTATTTTTAGTTAGCCGTAAATATTGATAATGATATTTATTTATTTATATTAAGTAAGCCATAGCAATAAGTGCAATATCCGAATGCGCTAGGGTAATACAAAGATATTGTTTTTAGAAGATCTAAAAAAGACTGCAAAACTATTTATAAGAGTCTGTGTCATATAAATCATCCACAATATGGCATTATGTATGCTAGTATATTTATTTATACACATAGTATGTTGGTACATTTACAATTTCTATGTAATCATAATCAGAAGGGAATATATTTTGTGAGGGGAACATAAAATTATCCATAATGGAACTTAATAAGAGCTTGGTGTCTGATTTAATATGAGGTTTATAACATGGCTCTGATGCCGCCGCTAGGGAATTCCGTTCCTTATGCTTCGTGATGAGATTTTAATGCCCTGAGGATCACCTACTCTATGTGCGACAGAGCAGTAACCATTTAATATAATTTATTATGATAGCCATGATATCTATATTCACTAGATAGAAGAACGTAATTTTAAATGAAAATTTTTCGTCCAGATTGATATTTTATATACCTAACAAACAATATTATATCCGTAAATAGGCTTAAGCGTGTGAAGTTAACGTAGGTATTAGCAGTTTGTGATGTGCCTTCTTTGAATAGGAAACAAACGGCTGCACGGGAACTCGAACATAAAGCGAGTAATTACAAGCATCCTTCCCTCCGCGAACATAGTGCACAATAGCACTCTTTTCCATTCAACCTTGTTCAAATGTCAACATTAAATCTTTCTAGTGAATTTTTTGATATCTTATCCAATGATCACTTTACTTTATTTAGCTATTCATCCAAATTGTTGAGCCGTTTTCGAAATATGTGAAATAAATTGACCTAAACCAATTACTTCTCGTTTACAGTAAAAAAATAGTTACGCAAATAAAATATTATTTATCTGTTTGCCTAATGGTCGAAATTCGACCCATTTAAATAAATTCAGTAAACTGTAGCGGCATCTATTAGGGAATTATGTGTACAACCTTTTTAGATTATTTCATTGAATTGAAAAATTAAAATTCAATATTTCATATCACACACAAATTTAATAGCTTTCGTATATAGTACATAAATATAATTATTATGAGTATATTTATGCGTATTCTATGTGCAGTACCCTTAAAGAATGATGTTCTATTTAATTGTATAGACAAAATAATTACAAAATATAATCGCGCTTGCTACGTTTCAGCAAACCGATCGAAAATTACAGATTTAATTCGTAACGTTCTTCTTTTTATGATATACTTAAAAAACTCGAAACATGATGAAATGATTCTTGTTCTATTTGTTTTTACAGTGATAATGTTAGAGCTGCAGGCTTCACTATCTTGATTGATATGAGAGGTTCAGCATGGGCTGCAATAAAACCAATTTTGAAAGTTCTTCAAGAACATTTCTCTTCATCCGTCCATCAGGCACTTGTAGTTAAGCCTGATAATTTTTGGCAGAAGCAACGCACAACTATAGGAGCACATAAGTACAAGTTTGAGGTAACTAGCTAATTTAAACTTAAAGTGTATAAACTATTGATTATGAAATATGAACCTAATAAAGAATTTACTTAGTTTCCTAATATGTTTAAATTTATCTGTATTGACTAACGTCTGTTTATGTAACCTCAAAATATTCTAAACGTTAAAGATAAATATGTTAATATACACGTCAGTTATTAGTTTACGATATTATGCCCAGTAAAGAGTTATCACCTTAATAATTAATATTTTGTTTCAGACTACCATGATTAGCTTAGAAGCACTGCCTAAAGTGATAGATTGCACACAACTGACACCTGACTTAGATGGTACTTTACAATATGACCATGCACAATGGATAGATCTGAGATTAGTAAGTATCCCGTGTAGAATACGTAGTAATAGGTGTGCCTTAAATTGTAAACATGAAAAAAGAAATGTTGTTATGTGGCTTGTCTTGCATATTTAACTTAATATCAATGCACAAAGTCAATATTAAGTACACTAAACTGTTTTAAGTTGTCATTGTTCAGTAGAAATAGTTTTAAACTTTACCAAGTCTCGAGTTTGGGTTTGGTCGAGTACAGTAGGCTTTACCTTTCTTTTCTTCTTATCTAATTGCAGAGTAAATTAACGTGACATGTCGAAATTCAAAAGCCTGGTGCACCTAAATAATGTGAAGGTCGAGATTCTTAACCATTACGCTATCCCTGTTCAATGACTAATGATAGTAAAAAATTTCTTTTATCGCAAATTGATTACAAGAATCCCTTACCTACCTACCTACTATCAAGTCCTGACGTGTACAATGTCAGTCAGTAGTACAATGGGTTGTCAAAATTAATCCCAACTGTATAATTAATGTAGTATCCTTATTTGTACGAAGTATGTAAATGTTTGTTAACATTGGTTTGATTTTGTGTCAGGCATTAGAAGAATTGATGTGGCAAGCTGGCGAGTTGTTGGATAGGCTGGACGACCTGCAGGAAGACGTGGCTCGCGCCGATTTTGCTGATGACGTAACGGGCGCGCGACGCGCTATCGATGCCCATGCAGACATTAACAAACGCCTCTCTAAAGTGCCCGTGGACGAACTGGAGGCCCAAGGTAAGAATGTATTAATACCTAAAGAAGTTTTCGGTAAATTTTTAAGCACTTTATGTTGCCCAGAGGAATCTGAGATCTGAAATAAAGATTATGTGGTGTAAGAAACGTGCCCGTGGACAAACTAGTGGCTCAAGGTAAGAATCTATGGATTAATGCTTAAAGAAATTTTCAGTACATTTTTAAGCACTTTATGCTGCCCGGAGGAATCTGAAATCTGTCAAAAAGTTTATGTGGGAAAAGAAAGCAGAATAATAAAATTTATGTACTATAAGTATTGTGTACAAATACATCCCATGTGGGTTAATAGCAATCTTCAGAAAATATCTGATTTGGGTTAAGCACTAACACCTAAGGGACAGGTCCAGCTACAGTACGTAAAAAGATGATTGTGATGTAGGCTCCGTGTGCACCTCAAGAGGGTCAAAGAGGGATTAAAATTTGTACGAATATCGTCAATTATAAAGTAAGCAAAGTAAAAAAAAAACTGTTATATGTAGTTTCTTGGTTACAAATATCTACGATTTCATTTCCTATGTAGGTAGGTCATAAGAGTACCGAAATATAGTTTTGTAAGGGATATTCGTTTAATTTTATAAACAAATCACAAATCATAATTCACATAAAAATAAATATTCAACGAAATGAACAACGGAAAATCGCACGCGCCGCATTATCATTCGGAATTACTAGCTCCATGGAGCATTTGCAACAGTTCAAATGGAATGCGAAGATTACAGCCGACTTGTAGTCGTGTATTATGACGTGACTTACCACGGATGAGTGGTTTGAAACCGGTAGTACCTAGTAGCAAGGCATCAAAATAGTGGCTTCAGCATTGTTCGTCGAGTCACTGTACAATGTATATCATCGGTGAATTTGTGCAATTAATTCTGGGTGTTTATACATTACAAAGTAGAACTCACTTCGGCATTAATTTTTTCATTGCCGAAATGTTTCTCTCAGTCGCAGTCTACTACAGTTCTAGACCTGAACTACTTGTAGAATATTTCATAATACAGTGATGAATGGTTGTGCATCAAAATGTGCTTTGATTGTTTACGATATTCGATGGTGCACGGTATGAAATTCTGTTATTAACAACCTTATTTCCTTATACTAGTATCCGAACATTTTAAGAATTGCCTACACTAAAAACTATATTATGTCGTTTTACTCGTTTTGAGCCCTTGGATTGTTAGGAGCTTCGTGTACCTACATAAAAAAGTTAAATTTATTCACGTGTTTTGGTAAGATCGTTTTATTTACATGTAAATACATACCATACTAATAAGTTATAATATTATTACTAATAATAACATAGAGAAAACATAAATATCTCCTCGTTAAGCTTGTATCCTAAGACGAATTGACACTAAGTGTTAGTTGACATTAAGTCTCTGTTTGATGTAATTTGGTTTATTTTGAAATCGTCAACGAAGTAAAATACTTAATTTATCTTTTTCGTGATAATTTGTTACAAAATATATTATATAATGTGTTAGGAGAGCGCGTGCTGCAAAGGTTGGAAGCTGCGGAAGCAGCGTGCTCGGAGGCAAGCGGCAGCGGCGGCGAGGCAGCGTTCCACTGCGGCTCCCCAGGCGCTGTTCGCGCGCAGCTGTCCGCTGTGCGCTCTGCACATGCGCACGCGCATAAGCTTTGGCAACACAAGAAGATGCAGCTCGACCAGTGCTTCCAGCTGCGACTTTTTGAACAAGACTGTGAAAAGGTATCCTAACATACCTATATTTACTTGAATCATTGATTTATTAAGCTTTATCAGTAACAAATATTGCAAATATGAGTTTACACGCTGATAGTGGAAATTTGACTATTCTATTTTGAAACAGAATCCTTTGTTAAATGTTACTTATATGTAGATAAAAAGATAACATTTTCTTTACTATAATAATAATTCTATCTTGTTTTAGATGCTAGAATGGATTGTCAATCACCGGACAGCTTTCCTAGCAACCTACGTTGAGATCGGTCGATCGTGTGCAGCTGCTAAACGACTTCAAGAAGAACATGCTCGGTAAGTATATTTCTATAAATAAACTTACATTACAATAACTAATTAAAATTGGCGGAACATAATTGTAGGAAAGAGCTGACCTTTAAGCAATTTGAAAGATTACAGTTAATTTCGCCATCCGCCGATTTATTTTTTTAATTACTACGAAACACTGGCAGTTACCACAAGCAGGATTTCTATCGGGACGATTAGATATAAATGTATTTAATGTACATTATTACTGACTTTTTAACTTAATTATTATTATTTTAAATTTTTAGCTATTGAAACTTTTCATTTAAATTATCTTTACCGATTTTTTTTTTTTTATTTAATATGTAGAGTTCTTTAACCTGAAAAATTTTGAAGACGATGAATTGTTGATAGTGTTGTCTACATCGATAGTCTGCTAGAGCTGAGTAATGGCTCTTATTTTTTAAATAAGACATAAATAGACCATAGGCTTTCACACTCTATACCTGTCTCGTACACAGGAAGTCCTAGTGTCAGGATAAGAGTGTAAAGCATTTGTGAACTTTATGAACACAACTAAATCACTCTACCGTATAAATGTTACAATTCATTGAACAAGAAGTAATGCAGTATTAAACGAATTATAAATAACAGTAATCTGTTTAATAAATTAATGTTGTAATCTACTAAAAACATGATAAATTACCCAATGACATAATACGTAGATTCGCCGCGGCGTGCACGGGTGGCGGGCGACCGAGCGTGGCGCGCGTCACGACGGCGGCGCGCCGGCTCGCTGACAAGCGCCACTACGCCGAGGCGCAGATAACGGCACTGGCGCATCGCCTCGAACGAGCCTACAAGCAGCTTTCCGCTGGTCAGCACTAACTCTTCTTATTGGCATTTTAATAATTCACGTAATGTAAAAAATATGTTGTACTGAAAGTTGCATGTATCCTTTGATTCATGTAACTTCATTTTACTGTAATGGGAGGTTTGTCTTCTAGAATGCCACAATACAGAGAATAATAAGATTTTGGTTTTGTGGGAATAAACAACCATTTTTTACACAAATGCACTTTTATTATGATCTTCTGAATTACGAAGTTTTCTATATGTTTAAAGCCACTGATTGGGTTTAATTTAAGTCAATTTAAAGTTTTCGAAATTAAAATATTGCTTGAAGATAATATTAAGAATGATCACTTCGTTCAGGCCTAGAAGAGCGATCGGCGGTGCTGTCGTTATCCGTGGTGTTTCACCACAAGGCTGAAGCGTACGCGTCGGCCGTGGGCGGCTGGGGCGCGCAGTGCGCGGTCACGCTGCAGCTCGCCACGGGCCAGGGCGGAGCGCCGTGCAACGACCCTCGGGCCCTCGAGCAGCACGCGCAGCGACACAGGCAGCTCTACGAACACATGTGTCAGGCCTACACTGAAGTAAGTTTGCTCAAGTACTGTATTCAATTTAATAAAAAAAGTAACCAATTAATAAAGACATATCAACAAGTGAAGAGATTAAATCAACTTTTAGCAACAGCCACCTTATTTTGATGGGATCCCAACTAAGGTGGCGGTTGAAAATGATTTAATGGGAGTACAACAAGATATAGGAATGGCAATGACATAAAAATCTAATAATTTGCGAGTATGTTTGCTAGCCATTATCAGGGCCATTGACTTTGTGGGAGCTGGAGGCTTAGTAAGAGGAAGCCGACTAATATATAAGTTTAATTTGCTATTAAATTGATACGCTAAAATCAAACTTCTTTTTCACAGGTACATTCAACAAGTAAAAAACTACTCTACCAACTTGACCATCTAGTTCAAGTTTGTCATCAAACGGATCCAGCTGATATGGTAACTGTCACATTTCATGTTTGTTTTATTTTATAACTTTTTATCTTCAACTACTTCACGTGTGCGTCATTAAAAAAATTTACACACAACAACATTTTATATTATTACTTTATAGAACGACGGCACAGTGAGTTCGGCCGGCAGCAGTGGTGGCGACCCCGCAGCCGACTACAGTTCAGGCGCTAACCACGTTCTGGCCGTCATACATCAGATCTTAGGCCACCATCGCGCACTCGAGGCGCGATACCATCAGGCGAGACTCAAATTGCACCAACGACTTGCTCTTCTACTGTATAAGGAGGACTGTAGACAGGTTTGTGGCACTTGTATATAAGTAAAAATACAATTTTTTTTAATATCATTTTATGGGATTGTGAATTTAAGTTTATTACTAAATGTATCAATGTCAGTAAAGTATGATTTATCTGTACTGCGTGGCTATATGTATTGAAATACATTTAATCTTTTAGGTATTGGATTGGCTAGCCAACCACGGCGAGGTGTTCTTACAGAAAAATACTGGAATAGGAAGAAATCTCCATAAAGCTAGAGTTTATCAGAAATCTCACGAACATTTCGAGAATGTGGCTCAGGCAAGTCCTTTTTATTGGATTTTGAATTTATTCGTATTAAAATGTATTAATCAATGGATGGGTTAGTTTGAACTGTGATATAAATATTTACGTTTTAGAATACTTACACGAATGCTGAAAAATTGCTCGCGGCTGCAGAAGAACTGGCTCGTTCAGGTGAATGTGACCCAGAAGAGGTGTTGGGTGTAGCCAGAGAGCTGGAGGCGCACGTGGCCGCGTTCGCCTCGAGAGTGGACAGGCGACGTCGACGGCTAGATCTCGCGGTGTTATTGTATACTCATGAGAAGGAGGTACGTTGTCATCTTGAAGTATGTCTGATATGCCGCTATACGTTATCCTGCCCGCTTGCCTACCTGCGGGTTGAGGGTCATACACACGCGAAGAAGAATTATATTAGAACTAGGTGGTGCCCGCGACTTCGTCTGCGCAGGATTAGTATCTCGAGCAATTCACACAATCTTTAATCTTAATATATATAAATTACGTGTCACTCCTAAACTACTTAACCGTTTTAACCAAATTTTGCACACCGTGTGCAGATTGATCCAACTTGAAAGATAGGTTAGCTTTCATCTCAATTTATAG
>DWQK01002541.1:0-12973 GCA_018231225.1 Noctuana stator | reverse complement strand
ACCATTGCACTTATTTTCTAGTCTTATTTATTTATCCATACATTTTTTTGATGTAAAAGATAAAAGTAAAAGATAAAATAATGTAAGAAACAGAACATTAATCTGTCAATTCTGTCTCTCTGCATTTTTATATGGAGAAATTGATAAGTGTTTAGGAGCACTGTAGCACTGTAGCACTGTAGCACTGTAGCACTGTAGCACTGTAGCACTGTAGCGGTGTAGTGGTGTAGTTGAGCTCAGTGCAAACAGTGAATGTGAACGTGTGGGCAGGGTGCCGCCGGTGTCGCGGTCGACGCGCGTGGTGCGCGCGGGCGTGCGCGCGGCGCTGCTGGGCGCGCTGCTGTACGCCGGCTACCGCCTGCTGCCGCGCCGCTGGCTGCCCTGACTGCCCGCCCTGCCTTCCCTGCCTTCCCTGCCTTCCCTGCTCTCCCTGTCCTCTACACCCGATCAGTAACACTAATCTTTTTTTCTAAGAACAGGGAAACCTTCCCTACGCTGAAACCGCTATGCGACTATCCGCAAATGGTCAATATCATGTTTATTATTATTTTTTCTTGCAGATGTATGTTATTATATAAAGAAATCTGGTGAAACTGTTATTTGAAAGTTTTTCCTTTGCCTTATGAGCAACTAACCACTATCACTGCTGGAAAGTAATCACTATATAATATAATTTAAAAAAAAGATAATATTAAAAAATATAATAAGTGTAATATCAAAAATTTGTTGTTAATTGTAAAATGATTATTCTTGTAGCTAATAAAACTTGTATTAAGTCATTGCTCAATGAAAATACAATAATACACTTTGGCAAATTGTATATAATATAGTACTTACTTATGTACATTTTATTTGTGAACGATTGTGAAATTGTATATATATATTGGAACCTATGTTGTAATTCGATAATAAGTGTTAATTAAATGGAACAAATCATAAGAATTTTAAAATTTGTTCATTGTTTAATTCCAAAATACAATTCTATAGTGTGCCTTAATTTATAACAATATATGTAATGTTGTTTTAAAAATATTATATTTTACTTAATATAATTCCCAAGTCCTAAACACCTAGGGTCGTAGTTATCATATATCTGGGCCTAAAGTTTTGAGTTATGTTATAATCTAAATAAAAATAAATAGGCTATGTAAGTTTTATGAAAAAAAAAACGAATTTTCTAATATAGTATGTTAACGCGATTGTTGTATTAGACATATTCCATAATTTTAGAATATATTTAGCGTAATAAATATAGGTGATTTTATCGCTTTTCTTTTGCATACAAATATTTAACACTCCAAGTGTTATACATAATATATTTTTCCCGGAACTGTTAATTTCATTTTAATTTTGATTAAAAATTTGATTAGGGCTTGTTTGTATAAAAAAAACTTAAATAAAAAAAGTGCGTTCAATCGCGCTTTTGTTCTTTAATATTAATAAAATTCTCCTTAAGGCTGTAGATGTATCATAATAGGTAAACATAAGACTGTGTATTTTCTAATATTGTTTCCTACAATATAAGAAGCATTACTGTAATCATTTACAGCAATCAGCTCACAATGGCTTAACCTATTATTCTATATCCAACTTCAAATTATCTTTTAACTTTTACTATGGGATTATGTTACGATGAGTTTACAACCTGTAGACTGCGCCTATTTTTCTTTTTTTACTTCGATATCTTTTTTACAAAATATTAAAACTATGCACATTTTAATTTGCCAATCGTGAATATTTTGAAAATTCTTTTTCAGAAACATGAAAAATAATATTGAAGCATTAACGATATTAGGCGATTACAATGACTACATTCGGGAACTTTAACGTTAATTTATAAATTGTATATTAAAATTATCGCAAGGTACTTCAATATTTCACAGACTATAATATGGTCCACGATAGAAAGGTTTTGTTTATAAAAAAACATTTATTGAAGTTATTAGGAGTAAGTAGAAATTTTGCATTTAATGTAAGAAGTAAAGCAATATTATACAAAACAATAATTATGAGATGTGCACACTTGTGCCTTTTATTAAATTGTTTAGAGAAAAGCTATGGCCAGAAATGGGGTAGTAATGGGTTGTTGTATATGTCTCATATAAATTATCTAAACATATTATATATACAATATACAAATAACAATTATGCCTTCCGGTGTGTGTGCTTGTAAAATTTGACTTGTTTTGTTTAACTGTTATCCTTTTAATGTTAATAGAACCATTATGTTTCAATTTAATTAAATAAAGGTACATTATGAAAATAAATGTCTTTGCTTTAAAGTGTTACAATTTAAACGTTTTATTAGGTACGTTACATTTCTACATACATAAAATTTGGTATGTTCCCTCTCAACATGCATAACAATTTTTACTTCACATACTTCCTTTAGATATTTCATAGATTTATCAAACGCCACAGTTTATAATAAATCTTTGAGATATTTACCATTTATGTCCAAAATCACTGTTCAAATTATTTAAAAAAGAATTATCAGTATCCGTTTATCCAGTCGAAAGTTATGAGATAACAAACAATATTAAAATAATACAGTCGAAATGAGAACCACCTTTTTTGAAGTCTGTTGAAAAAAGAGACGTAATGACGTTACTACATTAGTCAAATTAGATAGTCAAAATGGATTTCGTCGCAGTAACATAAATAGTAATAAACACATACATACATACCTAATCTAATAAATACAAAATAATTTGCCCATAAAATGTTTAGGCTTTACAAATTGTAAATTATTGTGTGCGATCAAAACAAAATATGAGATACCAAACATGCGCCATTGCTAGACAGATTATTCGATATAAATTTGAAGATCCGTTATTTACGTTCCATAGGACTTGCAGACGTAACGCCTTTTCAATTTTTTTTATTTAAAGTGATTTTTAGTTGAAGTAGTACCTATTTGAAATTAGAAATCGATGATGACTGTTACAGCTGCTTGGCCTATTATATGCAGAGGAGCAGGCGATAGTTCTGTATCACCATTACCACCCGCCGCTACTCTTCTACAAAATGATAAAGATGCCAAAGTTGTTTTACTTGGAACAGTGCACTTTAGCAAGCAATCTGTTCAAGATGTCTCCGAGGTATAATGAAATTATATTCAAATTAGCTACCTAGTATCATAATTAGTGATGGAAGACGCTCTTCTTAAGCGTCTGTTAATTAAGGTTAGATGATGCTCTACATACCAGTAGCTTATTTAATAACTCCTGGATTAAAATGATTTTAATAAAAAAGATTGTACAGGTAGTAAATGTTTTGAAACCAAACGCTATTCTGGTGGAGTTGTGTCGTCAGAGAGTGTCGCTTTTGGAGCTGGACGATAAGAAGTTCTTGGAGGATGCTAAAAACTTTGATGCTAAGAAGTTAAAGTAAGCATTTTTTAAGGTGATAATGGTATAAAATATTTTGAAGATACTAACTTGATAAAAAATTTACCAATATTAAATATCTGCTTGTAACCATAATACTTTGTTTCATATAGACAAGCAGTCAAAGGACAAAATTTTGTATCTGGAATGTTGCATGCAATGCTTTTGAAAACGTATGCAGATATTGCTAAAGAATTAGGAGTCGCTCCAGGAGGAGAGTTCCGAAGAGCATACCATGAGGTTTCCTTTCTATTCTACTTATTGGGACCGGGGGGATTTGAGGGGGCACCAAAACGATGGTTCTATCAACTTTTGAAGCGGTAACCGAAAGTTTTGGCACTCCCTCCGACCTTGCCATTCCCTACGGCTATTCCATGATCGACATAAGAGTCACTGATGCTTATCATAAATATTTAAGTATAACTTTTTTTACAGATGAAAAAAATTCCAGGCTGCAAGTTATTCCTTGGAGATAGGCCCATACAAATAACAATAGCCAGAGCATTTCAATCTTTAAGCGTGCTAGAACTTGGCCAAGTTCTTTATCATCTTACTACTGCGAACCCGAAACCTTTAGAGTTCGTATCCTAAAATTTCAACTTTATGTTTGTACACTAAGTTTTATAGTTTCCCAAATCTTGGAATTTAAACGTAAAACGACTGCATCGCACAATTCAATTTTATGGTATACTAGCGACCCGCCCCGGCTTCGCACGGGTGCAACGCTGATACTACAGAAAAACTGTGAACGTTTATACATATAAACCTTCCTTTTAAATCACTATCTATTAAAAAAAACTGCATCAAAATCCGTTTCGTAGTTTTAAAGATTTAAGCATACATAGGGACAGAGAAAGCGACTTTGTTTTGTACTATGTTGTGATGAAGTTGTAAAAAAAAGTTTGGTGAATAAGTATACCTACCGACTGGTCTTTTAAGTAGATATTCGGACTTCCTTACAAAACGTATAATGCAATATATTTTGCAGCAAACGTCAATTAGAGAAATATAAAGACAAAGATTACGTACAAGCACAATTTGAGTCCATCACAAAAGAAGTGCCCGCTTTTAAAAAGATTTTTCACGTGTTTGTGGACGAACGTGACAGATGTCTTGCTTTTTCATTGCAAGAGTGTGTTCGTACTGGTGAGCTAATTCAGTATCGTAATAAAATATTATACCTAACACTAGAGAAGGCTTGCACGAGTAGTTTCGTATTTATTTATTTTTCTCCTTATTTCAGTTGAAAACCCTCGTGTATTAGCGGTTGTAGGAATGGGTCATGTAGACGGTATAACAAAATATTATGGTAAAATGAAACAAGAGGATATTGTGCCGTTACTGTTGTAAGTGTCTTGGGGCTTGACTCGTTTAAATTAAATTTCAGTACTATCTCGGAAATAAAGGGTAATTAGATGTAGTTAGGTATATCTTATCTGCGTATAGTATGCAATACAAAAAAATCTGCTGAATTTGTTACTTAGCTATGTAGGTAGGTAGGTAACTTAAGTATATTAGTTCTCAACATAAAGTTATGATACCTTAATCGATTCGTGTATTACGTATGTAACTGATTAACTTAACGAGTTGATTTGTTAAACATTTGTTGATGGTAGATAAAAGTAGTTATAAGTAAGAACAAGTAAGTACTGAGGCTTACTTAAGGCGTAAGTACTAAGGCTACTGAGTAGGCCTCGGTAGACAGTATGCACAGTTTTCGGAATCTATGACTATTACGGAGTGCAACTTGCTTCGCTAAAAGCAAAGCATAATAATTATGTACGTTCTTTGGAATCTTACAGTCTCCACAAATGTAGGTATGTACCTATTTTTAAATTGAAAAATTTGTATACGCTCATCAGTCCGTAAATAGGTATAAAGATTTTAGAGAAAAGACAATATTTTATTTTAGCTGAATTTGTTCAACTTCTTCAGTCTTCTTATTTGAGCGTAGATAAGTAATAAGATGAACTATAATTATTATCTAGATATAATATTATTATAAGTAGTATCAAACGTTAATTTTAGCACCTATCTAGCACCCGTTTTATAAAATTGTAGTCTCAACTAAAGTAAGGTAGGAGTGTCATTTAGCAAGCAGTCATTGAGTAACTATGTTTACAGTTCACCTATCAATTTTTTATTTTCAGCAAATAATAAATGTATGTTAAACAACTCGAAGTAGTGAAGCATTGAGGTGAGAATAACATATTTGGGACAAAACCATGAATAATGAAAATTAGGCACAAACATAATTATTATTTACATAGGGTAGATAATCCGATCATCTACACTAATATATACCTAAAGCTGAAGAGTTTGTTTGTTTGTTTGTTTGAACGCGCTAATCTCTGGAACTACAAGTCGGATTTGAAAAATTATTTCTGTGTCTGATAGCTACATTAATGAGGAAGGTTATAGGCTATCAAACGTTATGTTACCGGGTGAAATCGGGGGGCAAAGCTATAATTTATAAGCAGAACAACGTTTGCCAGGTCGCCTAGTTATGGATAAGTAGGTATACATTTAAGGCAAAATTATAAAAAATTTTTTTTTATTTCAGTGTCCCGCCTCGACCTTATTACGTAATATTCATAAGAAAAGGACTGAAATTTACGTTTTACTTTTTAATTTTCTCATTTTTATACAGAATGATATTTGGATGATGTTATTTATTTGTACATAAACATAATATTTCAAATAAACATCAAAATACAGAATATTTCGTTTAATTAAACACACAGTACAGGAACACAGAGTACTTTTGTATATAGAATACGAATGAGCGTGACATTTGATTTGGCACATGCTCACGTCAATAGGTACCTAGGTAATACCTACGTCAGTCAAGATGTCAAGAAAACAAAACAAGTTAACAAGCAAAGCAAGCAGCAAAGCAACACATACTGTCATAGTGACAAATGAAGTGACAGTGTCACATCATTTGTCAGTCTTGTCACAATTCACATCACATACACAACAAACAAACCAACTTAACCTCGCCAAGTCCTATTGCTTTTTTTAGGGTATCATCGTATTTATAACTATTAAGTAGGTATTTATTATAGCAGTTAATTAATACAATTTTATTGTTCAGTTTATAATAAGTTTACTGAAATAGTAAGTAAATTTTTCTCAAAAGTTACGTTTTTCGTGCGACAAAAATTCGGTTTACTAATATTAACATGGTATTTCCGTTTGTAATAGTTATATTTACTCTTTTTGGAAATATTTTGAATGAAGAAAGTAGTTGTGGCTGCAATATAAGTCGTGAACAAGTAGATCAGTTTTCAGGAAATAGTTTTTTTACTTCACTGTCAACTAAAAATGATCAGTGTCCATCTATACCGAAACATATGGAGATAATAAATGATAACAATGAAATGATTCTGATAGCTGGCAAACCATATCAAGTGGGTACAGATGATCCTATTATTGAAAGTGACAAAGAAGGTCCAAAACGTATCGTCAAATTAAAAAGTTTTTATTTAGATAAGTATGAAGTTTCAAATAAGGATTTCCATAATTTTGTACTGGTTACTAATTACAAGACTGAAGCAGAAACTTTTGGAGATAGTTTTGTATTCTCAATATTCCTAAATAGTACAGTCAAAGAACAACTACGTGACTTTCGAGTTGTACAGGCTCCCTGGTGGTATAAAGTCGAAGGTGCCAATTGGAAACATCCATATGGACCAGATTCTGATCTTACTGGTAAATATAAGTGTATTTAAATATTTCTTGTATTAGTTTCTCACTGATAAAATCATCAAAAATTTTCATGATTAATAGTCAAGACAAGATTGTTAAATTTCCTTCTTTAACTTACTGTAAGTAGTTGGTTTTGTATTGCAGTATTTGTATGGTTGTGTTTTTGTCCATCCATATTTGTCTCTTCTGGCATGACTTGAGTTTATTTACATATTTCATATAGATAGTAATAGTAAATCGAAAAGAGAAATAAGTTAATAGAAAATACCTACTAGAATCTTTAAAAAAATAATATTTTATATTACTATGATTTTATACATGATTGCTTAAGCTTCTTTTTAAATGAAGATTTACTGGAGCATCCAGTGGCACATGTATCATGGAATGATGCTCGAGCATACTGTGAGTGGAGAGGAGCCAGGTTACCTAGCGAGGCAGAGTGGGAAGCAGCCTGCCGGGGCGGCCACCATGACACTAAATATCCTTGGGGTGACAAGTTGTTTCCCAATCATACACATATGTAAGTATTTTATTAATTTAATATAAAAGCAGCCTATGCCTGTGTTTATGTGTAGTTCAGAATTGGGTATAGAGAAATATCAAAAATGGCCAACAAAAGAATTATTTACTGCTTCACTTCACATAGCATTGCATCTGCAAAGATAGGATGCCTGTCTATGCTTTGACAATGTTTGATAATGATAATGTGTCCATCAATTAGCTGTTGCAGATTAGTTTAAGATAATAATCTTAATAATAATTAAGGCATATTACTTAGATCATTGTTCTGCCTATGTATGCAATTAAATATTTTTGTTTTATTATTTTAGGGCAAATATATGGCAAGGAACATTCCCAAACCACAATTCAGCTAAAGATGGTTTCATAGGCACCAATCCAGTCCACATGTTTCCCCAAAATGACTTTGGTTTATACAACATGGCTGGCAATGTTTGGGAATGGACTGAGGATGTGTGGTCAGATAAAACAGTAAGTTTTTGGAATATTTAAAAATAATATTTTGGAACAGCGTTTGTTAAAAGAGGCTGCAGTAAATTTTTATAACAAGAAACTAGGTATTGCATTTTTTTTTAATTTTATTTTACAGCCAAAGGAGAAAGTAAAGAAGGGAGGTTCATACTTATGCCATCGTTCCTATTGCTATCGTTATAGGTGCTCAGCACGCTCCCATAACACAGATGATAGCTCTGCTGGAAATTTAGGATTCAGATGTGCTAAGTCTTCTTAATATTTAGTTCCTAAAAACATCAATTACATCATGTCGGCTGATAAATTAATATTAAATTATGAATAATTATGACTAAATGTTTATATCAATGTACTGAATTTACTGTTTTTGTCACAACATTAAACTTACCATCTGACAGTACTTAATAATGTAAACTTACGAATTATTCCCATGTTTAGTCTGTTAGTGATGTAACTTAGAATAACGGGATAAGTCTCTTCACATTAGCGTTTCTCCAGCTTATTTGTTCGATGGACGCATGGCGTATGCGCAGCCCAGACGCCGCGACTACAAAATGAACAGTGGCTGGAAGCATAGCTAAAGAATACATTTGTATAACAGTTCACTTAAGAAAAGCTAGTGTAAAGAGAATCTTAAGTGTTAATGCTTCCATTTAAGTGGTATGGTAAAACATATATTATATAATATAGTTACATTTTGATATTATAACATATTGTCAGCAAGTAATGAGTAGGCTATAATACTTACTCAATAATATGCATTATATTCCTGTGACTGATTTTAATCTGTTTATTCTAGTGTTGGACACCTCGCTTAAATAATTAGCTATTATACTATTGTTTTGTTAAACTTAACTGAAAACTTGTTTGTTGTATCTTTAACATAATTACAATTAGTCTTCCAATTTTTTACAAAGTACATATATAAATATTTGCTAGTAATTTGGGTTTTTATTATATAAAATCTTCATATTATTATATGCTACCATTAAAATTTAATGAGCGTAAACAACATAGCAATTTTTAACTATCAAGAGCCTCCTGTATCGTAGTATGTGGATTACTTTGGCCTGAGGATCTGCCACTGGTACAAACTATGTTAGTAAGTAAATAGGGCTCAGGAAATGATTCTTTATTAAAAATGAAAACAAAAAACTGTTTATACTTATAGTTTATTTGTATTTTTGTATAAAAATTGCAATAATACAATAACTGATTTCAATACCATCACTAATGAAACAAACTTTATTTACAAAATGGCGAGCTTTAGCTTATTTCTGCATCACACACGGCGATAACAGGATTGTTCGGAGTACAAAAAGCACCTCATATAAGTGGTAAGTACAAAAACAAAACGGAAGACTAAATAAAGGAAGAACTTTGATGGCTACTGCTACAAAACCCGTTATTTTCAATGTAAGAAATTGTAACTGTTACACATTGTAACTCACACAAATTTTATTGTAAATATGAACAAGGCAATACTTACACCATGTAACAGTTATTACAATAAACTGGAACTGTCTTAATGTTAACTGACATAAGAAAAAACAGCTTTTTAACGCCAATACTTAATGAAATATGTGGAAAAAAGTAAGTCTTTACGCGAGTTCAATTTTGTACTAGTAAAGTGCTATTCTGATTAATACCAGTCTGTTTGTAAATCTCTCAAGACAGTCCTTATAAGACATTTAGTATAAATAAAATATAACTTAAACAAAATAAATAACCAACACAACCATCTAAGTTTAATAAAATATAGTATCTAACTGCATTGCACCAACGTTGTTGCGATTGTGGGGACCAAAACGCGGGCACCGTGCAAACTGAGAATGTTAATTTTATTATTAAGTGAATTCGATCATTAATTTTATTCATAGGTATGTTCATAATTTGTTATTTAATAAAATACTTACAAGTCATAAAATATGCATTATAATATAAGCGTAAAAGTATAAAAGCGTATAATAAGAAGAAAAAAAATTACGTGATCGTTGAAAGTATCAGACCATACTATTGAGATTACCATAAATAAAAATAAGATCAAATCACTTAATCATAAAGTCACATTAATTGCAGCTTCCCGCGTTCACCACTCATTTGTAGCGCTCGGCAGGAAAAACGTATGAATGTGACAACTCTTACTTAGTAAATTGTCATTTTTCACGCATTTTATTCCACCGACTAATTCATAGTCCTTTGAAAATATATTTTCTTACATTGTACAATTCAAAATAATGACATTTATTCATTTAAAAATATAATTCAAAAATGTTCGTTATCAGTTCATAATATGGAATAATTTATAAAACAATACGACGATTTATACAAATAACTTGCAAAAGCGGCAAGGTGCTATTTTCTGTGTAAAATCATCGAAAAAAGCACCATTCGATATAGAGAAAACCTATAGTACAACACGTTTGTATGCAACCAACCGCCGGTTACTAAATATCTAAAAGCATATTACTTACACGTAATAAAAGTACAAAACGCTATGCGATCACAAAACCTAGCTAATCGTATCAATAAAAAAAATGTACACCGTCGATACCGCCTAACCGTATATACACTAGTGTACCCAGTACGAGTTTTCATGTCTTACCAAAAACGACACTCGAATTCTAGTTATTCTATACATCGACTAGTAGCGCCCCTAGCGAGTACGGCGAGAATTAAAAGGGGAATAATAACATGACCCGTGTGGTGTAATGATATCTATAACACAGGGAACCCTAGTGTGGGGCTATGAGCGTAAAGCGTTATTTTTATATAATTAGGTATATAATTATTTTTTTATTATTAAAATATGTATATTTTTTCTAAAGTAAAGATTTCGTTTTTTAAAACTGTCAAAACTAGTACTAGGTCCACAGATAAAATCACATTAAAATCTAAACAAGTGTTTATTATCTAGACCGCGGCGTGGGGCGGGGGCGGAGGCCGGGCCGAAAGGGTATTCGCCGCCGCGGACGGTCGGATCACACTCCGGCACAGACCCGGGGCCGAGTCTTAGGCCTGGGCGCAACTTTCGCGTCGTAGACATTTTCTCGGTATTATACAAAAATTAAATAAAAATGACAAATGTCGTTTAAATACGAAATTTTCTCAAAATCCTGTTAATTTTACATCAAGTCTTATATAATATTAAAAACACAAATCTCTTAATTCCGTGAAGATTAAAGTTACAGGGTAGCATCATTGAGTTATAATGTACTACTAGAGGACACGGCAACTTTTTGTAATGTTAATAGGTTAAGAGCATCATCGCATTTTGGCCCTTGATGCGTTGCCATGTTTGAATTCTTTTAAGATTCACCTTTATAAGTAGATAACATTTAATTTTATGAGTCTTAGCTTTAACATGCATGCACCCAATAAAAACGTTACAAAAATGTTCGCGGTTTCCTGTCTAGTGCGCAGTACATAAGAACTTAATGGTAAAAATAATAGGTTTATCTGTATCGCGACATAATGTGTACGAAGCGAGAATTGGGGTCCCGGGACGCCGCTCATCGCCGCGGAGGTTCGGATCACAGAGTGCAGCGGAATGTGTGTGGCGCGGCGTCAGTTGCCGGCGGGCAGCACGGTGCGCGCGCGCACGGGCGGGTGCCCGTTGCTGTACCCGTTGCGCACCGCGCCGTTCTTGTACGCGCTCTCCGCCTCCGCACCCACTCCCACTCCCGGCTCCGGCAGCGTCGTCTGCGGCGGGG
This sequence comes from Noctuana stator, assembly GCA_018231225.1. Classification (NCBI taxonomy): domain Eukaryota; kingdom Metazoa; phylum Arthropoda; class Insecta; order Lepidoptera; family Hesperiidae; genus Noctuana; species Noctuana stator. The sequence continues at coordinate 1,170 of DWQK01002541.1, read as the reverse complement.
GCGGAGTCGACGCACGCACCTGCAACAAACATGCTGTATTGTACCACTCTTCTAATACCAAAGTAATCAGAAAACAAGAATATATCAAATATCCGTTTAGAAGCTACGTAGAGGAGTATGCTTCAAGCCGATAGATTTTACAATGTTAGCTGACATACACAATGCGATTAAAAGTGCATTAATGTTTTGACTGATGACGTCAATGGCAATAGTAAACAAAAAAAACAATTATAATGAAGGGGTCGTTAAGAAATTTTGTTTAATAATAAAAAAATAAAACTGACAGTGTATAAACCTCTAGATATGACATCCATCCTCTGTTTTTGAAAATAACTCAAACAGAGGATAAATAAAAATATATAATAAGAAAAAGTGACATGAAATATGAGTGCAACGCGCCAACGAAACCAATATTATTCGTAATATGTCGTATTGCAAACATATACATTACAGTAGTTTCGATTTTGTCATACTAAACTTAACATAAAATAACGTAATACGATTAACCTTTACAAGCACGCCCTAATGTCCTCATTTTTGGCTAACGATTATTTGATAAAATCTTCGCTCGTGTAGTTATTAATTTAGAGCACGAAGCAAACTGATTTATAATCTAGATAGACATTATAATGTACCATTCAAGAGATGTTTCAATGTATTGCGTTAACACATGATTTCTCAAGAGATTGCTAACCAGAACCGGGCATGTTTAAGAAGGCCGTAATTCATTAGCGGATCATAAGAGAACGCTTTTAATTTACTAAGTCTAATTCCATGGCCATTGATCGACCTTAAAGTAAGTTTGAATTTGATGAATGAATCTAACTGACGACTGTGCCAGTTCTAAGGATTAATATTTACAATTAGAAATCAATTCCATAGCGCTTAAGTTTCGACTTCTCACTGCCATATCTAAATTTAACTATGTGTTTACGTATAACAAATTTTACTTAAGTAATGCTTACCATAAAGTCCCTTAAAGAGCATGTAAAGTCCAACAAATTGCATTACTCCTATATATCCCACTAACCATTGGTTGAACCCGGTTCACTTTTCAAGCGAAATTGATTATTGGATACCTTATCCAAGTATACTTATAATAAATCTGTGAGAGGTCAATTCTGTACATGAAATATATTTCTAAAATAACTATCGGGGGGTGATTAGGGA
>DWQK01002540.1:0-12975 GCA_018231225.1 Noctuana stator | reverse complement strand
AAGCTGAAGAGTTTGTTTGTTTGAACGCGCTAATCTCTGAAACTACAAGTCGGATTTGAAAAATTCTTTTTGTGTCTTGTAGCTACATGAATGGGGAAGGTTATAGGCTATCAAGCGTTACGTCACAATTCTTATAGCGGGTGAAACCGCGTGAAACAGCTAGTTATAAATAAATGTTAAAATGTGTCTGTCTGTTTTAATGCGTTTTACAACTAAAGCATAAGTAAGTAGTAGTATGAAGAAGGACTACGCATAGTCCTGTTGGTATTGTGGGTCGCAAGTGATATCATAAGTTAAGCAACCTCGGGCGCTTGGATTGGTGACCGCTAGTGGCAAATATAATGCGCGCTTCCGTACTTTGAAGGATATCTGAAGCCGTCGATCCCGGCTGTTATACATAGATAACAGTTGTTAAACTTGGTCGGAAGTCCTTTATGCGGTAAATCTGACTCGGGTTCGCTTACTTATCCCCAATTCGTATTGGAAAAGCGTGGTGGTGTATACTCCAGGCCTTCCCTGTTTGTGGTAGACCCGTGTACAGTTGACCATAAAAAGGGGTGCTGGCAGTAAATTGCTTGGAAAACGCAGATGATGATCTTTAAAACACAGGCTCTCGACTTTGACAGCTGTTCTGCAATTAGCTCTGAACTACAAAACGTATATGGGTTTCAGACTAGTCCCCAACGTAACGTAAAAGGCATGACAGCTAGACTAGGGTGACATTGAATCTCCTCATTAGAGGACAAGTCTCGAAATTACCGTATACACGACATCGAAACACGCGATGTGTGAATTAAAGAAAATAATCTAAATTACTCTTGTCCGGCTTGTTTTACAAATGACATTAAAAAAACCGTGATGAAGTCATCTCGAGAGTCGATTTGATTGCGAGTTATTCCAACTTGTTTTTGGTTATATACCTACCTATATTCGTTAAACTGGGGACCGCGAATTTGTTAACTTTTAATGTAATGAAGGTTCCGCAGTCGGTAGCCACTTTGGATTGTATTGTGATTTTTTATTGTATTGTAATAATTGTAATTTTTGAGAAAATCAGACGTATTAAAAAGTTTTTTTAATTGATAATAATTAATATTTAGTAATTACGGATTCTTTTAAATTCTAAGTACATACATACAAACATACAGGCGTACAAGCTAACAAGCGTATGAAAAACAAAACAAAGTAATTTACAATTGAAAAATTCTTAAAAATGACGTGACAAGACATAGTTAAGATGAAAAAACATGAAACAGACAGAATGAAAAAAAAATATTTTTTGTATAACAAACCCATGGCAACCCTTGCTGTATAGGTTATTATTACATACAAATTAGAGGATTATTATGGTCGCCCTACGGTTCTCAGTAAACTTTTTTATGGGTTTTTTGTTAAAAAAAACTTCGACCGACGTCGATACTGTGGACGCAAGGCAGTTATTAGACAAAGATTATCTCATATTGAATCTGTGGTTTTGATATCTAAATTGGATTTAAGGGACGAATTTGTAAGCGAACGGCGAGACAAAATGTGTTTTGATCTTATTTTATCAAAATTGTGCCTTGTGGTGTAGCGGTTACAATGTTTGCCTATATACCTACTCGTATGCCATTAAGTGATCCTGGGTTCAATTTCAAGACGGAATTTTTAGAATCTAGTTTAGATTTCGTTTCTTGGTTGGTGTTAGTGTAATTGTTTTTGTTTATGTCCATGTACGTGTAAGGCGTTATTATATGTAGTTAGTGTAGAAATAACCCTTAACCAAAGTGAGTTAAACTTTTAACAGTAATTGCTAAAGGCGTCTGCTGGAGGTAAATTAACTGTGAAACTGGAAATAAAATCATTAGGTAGGTACATTACCCATAATATAATATTTGTATTGCAAAATGAGATACCTACATGTAAATTTCTGTGAACCTATTAACCACATTTATGCAAATAACCTATATTCAATTATATTCTTATAAATCGCAACCAAAATATATATTATCGAATGAAGCAAAGCCTACTCTAAAATGTATATATTCTATGGTAGATTTTTATCTATACTAATATTATAAAGAGGAAAGATTTGATTGTTTGTTTGTTTCTTTGTTTGTATTGAATAGGCTCCGAAACTACTGGACCGTTTTTAAAAATTCTTTTTCTATATGATACTCGTAGCTACATTCACGAAGAAGGTTATAGGCTATCAAGCATTACGTTACTATTCTTAACGCGGGTGAAACCGCGTGGCACGGCCAGTAATAAATAATGGCAGTAGGTATATAGTTTCAGTGCAGTAATAATACTATGCACTTACATAATACAAGATGTTTCGGTGTGTATTTATAAGCATTATTTCTGAGTCGCACAACCTTCAGACAAATACGTGTTAGGGTATGATTTCGTGTGAAGATTAGCCGACCTTTAGAGAGTATTCTGTATTCGTATCCGTTTTGTAAATTCACAGCAGAATAAAGTTAAATTGTAAAATAGTTAGTACTTCAATTGAGGTTTGAATACACCTCAAATCAGGATCCGGCTTAGTTTGTAATTACGTGCACTTTGCCTATTGATTATATTTATTTTAAGTAAAAATGGAAACATTGTCGGTTTTTTATTTTTACTTTTTTTTAATATTTCAACCTAAAAAGTGATAAATAACTTAAATCGTAGCAGACTTCAATAATTTGATTTGGAGTTCAGAATATCTTTATAAATTGTTGCCTATGTGTTGTTCTGATGTACAAGCTATATTATTGTAAAGTTTCATTAAAATCCATTCAGTACTTTTTACGTGGAAGAGTAACAAACATACATCCATACATACACATTTTCGCGTTAGTAGGACATCATAAACGTTAAATAAAATGTATTGAAAAAATATTATTTAAATTTATACATACCTATTTAATGAAAACACACATTAAAACTATTTTCGTGTAACTTCGAACTTGAGCTTTTGTAGCTTCTATCATCAAGTTGATCTGTGCCATTCGTCATTACCAGTTTTTTCCCGTCATTACCCGCCGGATCCTCTGTTTCGTCGTAATGATATGAAACTAAATTATAAGGCCCAGCTTTCGGCTACTATTAACATACCTAGCTTGTATCATTTGGTTTTGGAGAACGAAATAGGTCGAATTGTGAAGGTTATTTAATGTTTTTGTTTCGCCTGACCGAAAAGTGTATTTATGGTAGGTTGTTAACTTATTTGCGTAGCCCTGAGGCGACAACGGTTGTAAATGATAAGTTAAGCAACGGTAATAAGTCATTTTTCTCGTTAAGGGGTAATATTATTTTTTAAATACTCAAACTTTCAGAAGAGACGAGAGATTTATTAAAATCTTTATTCGAAAAGTCCAACTATTGTAAAGTACCGAATAAATGCCGACTAACCATGGTTTTATTCATCGATACTACGCCAAATGGAACTTCATAATATGTCCTCATAGCAATTATTGCTTAATACAGACTTCCATTTCTTGACTTCAATTTCTTTTCCAAGAAAACTTACGCACATAATGGAGAAATAAGATTCGACTCATCTAATTTCTAAAGTCTACGCCTACTCTAAAATGTATAGGTACCTGTATTCTATGGTAGATATTTATCTATACTAATATTGTAAATAGGAAAGATTTGATTGTTTGTTTGTTTGTATTGAATAGGCTCGGAAACTATTGGACCGATTTTAAAAATCCTTTTTGCATATTATGATAGCTACATTCATGGGGAAGATTATACGCTATCAAGAATTACGTTACTATTCTTACTTACGTACTTATAGCTAGGCATTCATTATATCCATCTCGAAAGACAAGGATTCAATGTAGTTAGTTATAGGTACATATTAAAGAAAGCGTGAACAAGACAAAGAGACTACACTCACATACGAAAGCTGTTATGACTCATGCGATTTAATAACAAAAAGACTATTTCCTCCCGATCCGTCAGTTTGGACGGAGACGTCGGAGCGGCCCTGCGAGTGACCTCATCTATCATATTTACCGGTGCTGCCTGTTATTCATCATCTAAAAAATTCTTGGGACTTACGAAGTAGCGTTAGAAAGAAGGATAGGAAATCCGAAGGACCAGTGCGAGGCGCGCTGCGGTAAAAGATCGTGAGATGATAAAAGGGCGTTGCGTAGACTGTATTATATGTGAATTTGCTTCATAGTAAGCTTGTATACAATCTGTAGGCAATCTTTAAAAGTTCGTTTAGACGTGCTAATAGACCAAATTATTTATATCCATATTATTAATTATATTTTTATTTTTTACCTTCGGAATGGTCGATGGCGTTTTGCCATTTTGCCAATGACAAGGTTTTTTTTGTTTGTGGCAACATGACAAAACGGGGAAACATGACATGGCTACGATCGTTGACGAATTTAACTAGTTGATCAACTAGTTAACGAACTTGATTTAACGTTTACGTTACGTTAACCGAAAAATGGTTAACGACCCACCTCTACCTTAAACCTACATTCGAACTGAAGTAGTGCCGAAGTCAAAGCTCCGTTCGTTACTACTGCTGAGGATTAAAACGGTAATTAAAAGGCTGCTAACTAAGTTTATAATACAATAAATGATGACTACACGATAGAAATGGTATAACCGCCCCAAAAATCACATGTATTTCTGCAGTCGCCTCAGAGAGTCACTAATTAAAGTCTACGTTTGTCTTAATTAATTAGTCTTACATTTGTTTTAGGTTAGTCACGTAAATAGTGACATGAATTATCTAAATTTTACCGACAAAATCGTATTGCATAGGAGTCCAAGCATTAATAATAAATAAATGAAAAATAATGTAATACTATACATACCTATATACTATACTACGACTCCTTTTAATAACAACTTTTAGTTTTGGCTTAAAAAGCTCTTCACAATTCTAACGACGGAACTTACTCTTGCAAATACACACATAGATATATATTTTCTTTACAAAAATCTCTTCTCACAGCAATGGGTGAATAGGGGAAAGGAGCATCATTCCAAATTTACGGGGAACCTATAATTTCGAGTTGGAAAGACAATCCGGAGTTAGGGAGGCGATGGCCACCAAATCACCACCTTGCGTTTCCAAGGCGATTCGGAATGCTTTTTTGCTCATTTTCGGGCGTAAGGCTGTGGTTATGATGAGGTTTTACGTGAGATGACGATTGTTAATTTAAAGAAAAGATGGTAACTTGTAGCGTCATTTTTTTCAAAAATTAGTTTTGGAATTTGATACGCATAACTTACATTTAAATTGCAAGCTGATTCGGTTTAAATTTTTATTTAAATATTTGTAGGTACAACTTTGCAACCTTAACTACACACTGACATTGATTAAGATATCAAACCATAACTTACCTTTTCATCATATTATTACTTATCAGCTTTGACATTAAAATGATCATCAAGGTACAGTTTTAAATATCATTTTCTTCACCACAAATAGTTCAATTTACATACTGACGAAAGAAAAATTACTCAAACATACTTATCTCAGTCCAAATTTTTAATCTGGTCAAAAATCATCATGAACCGACAACATGTTTGCACCCTTATGACTAACCCACCGACAATGACACGAACTGACCCGTAATTACCCCTCGCCACCCGCCCCAAATTACCCCGCCAACCATTAACCACTATCCCGGCCTTATAAAAAGACTCCATAAAAAAAACTAAATAACTCGTCTTTACCAATGACGGACTGTCATTGCATTTCAAAGGAAATTGAATTCAATGTGAGTTATGTTAAGACTTGAATTCGATTGTACTAAGAGTTGTTATGAAGAAGCAACATCCGATTCTCTAGGTGATGACGTAAGAGCAATTTGGTCTAGATCGAGCTGATTACGTTTTTTGTCTGTAGGCAGTACTTAGGTATATTATAACCTTGGTATTTACATAAGGCATAGCCTTATAAATAGTTCAGACACATAATATTTCACGCATCTGAAAACGCGTCGCGTTCTTAACATACTTTAATAGACTATAGTGCCTTTCAAAGCAACAAATAATGCTTTAAATATTATAGACTGAAAAGAATGACATAACCTATTGTAATACTGTTTCATTAAAGTTTAGGTCAGTGTTTCTCAAAGGTTGCGATAACGCACTATGTTGCCAAGTCAAAGTTGTCGATAACGGCCCTTAAGACTTGCAGGGGAGCGATGACCTATAATAGAGGTGATTTTAGTCGTTGTTAGGTAGTACATTTAGGTACATACACTTAATAAATGTCAAAGAAATCGGTTAATTGGTTTTAGGCGTCCGCGCCCTTATAACTAAGCTCGCCGGGAGAATAACTTTAGGTACGCCTTTACAATCAAGTTTGTAGTTACATTGCATTTGGTATGCAGTACAACTTTGATTGTGAGCACACTACGAAAGCGTTAATAGATTTAATGAAAACAAAATACATTACACTATCGTAAGCTACAAAGTAATAATTAAACATATTGGTAAAACACATCCTGACGCAGGCTGAAAGGAAAAAACCAGCCATAGATAAACAAAATCAGATGTTTATGGACCGTGCAAAAACTGATTGAATTATTGAGGCCACTAAAGTTTATTAATGTTAATCGACAGTAAGTTTACGATCATGCCCCGATAAGAGCGATGTGAATCGCTTTTTCATTGTGTCCCAGGAAAATATTGGCGTTTTTGCCTCCCTTTAATGGTGCTATGGGAAAGAAGTTTTTAGTACTGGACCGTACATGACATTAAATTGATAATGACACAAACCGTTAAAACACATTAATTGCATTTGACAGTGATACTGGTATAAAGCCAGAGTTTTGTAACTGAACTCAGTAAATACATGATGCGGATCATTGACAGTCATAGTGTAGATTTTTTTATAAACGCTTCACACTCACAGCCCCACACTAGGATTCCCTGTGTCGTGAGTGCCATGGACACATACAAAGACAAGTACACAAACACCCAGACAACAGAAATCTAAATTCATCATTTAAATTTCTGCTCCGCCGGGGATCGTACCCGGGACCCTTCGTATGGTGGCCAGTCCACTACACCACGCGGGTCGTCCAAAATTATGCTAGCGATTTCAAGAGTATCTGTAAAATTATTATCGCTTTAACCAAGAAGGTGTCTTAAGACTATGGTAATATTATTTATTGTGTGGCATGGTTACTTATTTTGTAGAATCTCTCGGACCACGGTACGCCAAGATTTTAGTAGAATACCGATTTGAGTTCATTGCTGTTTAATTAAAAAAATACCTGATGATAAATTTGAAAATAAATACAACGGATATACAAAAAGACACAAGAGATCACAGAATTTTTAATAAAACTAAAGTTCTACAAGTTTTACTACGTAAGCATAATTGCGCCGCGATTGCACTTAGCAAGCGTAAAACACTTACAATTATTGCATAATTAAATTTTGTTAAACAATAAACGGCAACAGTTCGCACCGCTGAGAACCACAGGGTTTATAAGGCAAACGATCAAAACCTTCGCTGTGGGCGACTATATTATTATTGCCATAAACCCTTGCAATTCAGGCGGCCTTTTTATAGGACGCTCGCTAGAAAAAGTAGCAATTAGAGGGTTTAAAAATAATATCTACAGCAATACCTGTAATACTGCTGCTGTAAACCCTAGGGTTTATTAATGTCCTAATGATTGTAGCTATAAAACAGCTCGCGTACTCTATAAAGGCCAGTTTTACGAGCGCCATCCCAATGTTTGTTTAATATTAAATTGTTCTTTGTGTGTTTGGCTCTTTGTATCGGCACCGCATGGAAAAGTTTTAATGAAAAAATTCTATTCAGTTGCAAGTTGCAATAATCTTGTATATTTTCTTTATTACCCCTAGGAGTGCTACCAGAAGTACAACAATAAGTAATTAATTAATAAATATAGTCAGTTTATGATTTGTCGTCATTTGCCATCGCCATTCATATATCTCCATGATGCCAGTTAAAATTACAAAACCGCAGTTGGTCAGCGTGGTGGTACAGCCTAAATCCTTTTCAGATTTAAGAGAAGACCCGTCACCAGCAGTGGGGCTATGATGGGTTGGTACTAAGCATTAAAACTTATCCAGAGAGCAGATTAAAATCCTTTTCTATTTCCCTATCCCCACTAGTTTTAGTTAAAACAATAAACTGTTTCTACGTCGTTGCTTCGCCAGCCGATTTTTACTTTGAAAAACAAAGCCTTGCGGCTTATTTGCGAAAAATCACTGCCGTATTGGGCCGAACACCATAATTCCCGGTGGATAGCGCGTGACTCCAGACATTTAGACCCTCCCATATTAGGCGGGGGTCCAGTGGCCAGTGACAATTAAAGCGATCGAGGGTCACGACGAGCAACTATTAGCATGTATGTTCGCGCTGGTTTATTGGCTGCTCATTTTATACCTTTTCGACACGTTAGGCGCTCTACATTGCACTAGAGGAACTGAGGAATAATGGCGCGTGAGTACAAAGTACTGGGAGCCTATTACTAACACTTAAAGCCATTCTCTTTATACTTTACGTCAGCCGGCGGTCACGTGACACCTAAATTGACCTATGAAACAGACGCGTGACGCCTAAATTTACCAGTAAGACAGATACGTGTTACGTATTGACCAATGAAATACAGTTCTCTGAATAGGTTTGGTTTCCCGATAACTGTCTGGTTTTAGCCGACTTTAACCGGACTTATCCGGATTTCTAAGATAAATTTTAGCCTGTCTGGCCTTTGTCTATGTAGGTGCACGAGGGAGCATATAATTCTTCTCCAATTATGAGGAGAAGATCCAATACACGTGGGACTATGATGGGTTGAAGATGATTATTGTAAAGTTGACCACGCGCCAGAGTAAATCCCGACTAACAAGCTAAAACTACTATTATTTTTTAAAATTTGTCACAGTAAACATAATGGATCGTTCCCTTGTTTCATTTGCTTGTACGTTCACAGTTTTATAACCACAATTACTATTAATTATTGAACGAAAATCTCACAAGAGCTAAAATTAAAAGTCGTTTAAAGACCCGTACGTAATAAAAGGGACATAAAATCTTACATCAAGTCGCTTTGCCGATTCAAGGATTTTGCGGATTATTTTACGGCATGTTGTTGAGTTTTGATTATAATTACCTTTGATAAAATACATTAGGTTTACTGCCTGAGTAATGACAACGCGGAGTATCGTCAGAATTGAATCAGTTACACGGCGGAGGTAGAAATAATGACATCCAAAATGCTAATCCATTTAGCTTCCCCGAAAACTTGAGAGCTACTTTCGCTCAACGGAGTCGAAAATAACGCGCCCAAAACTCAAAATGAAGACAGCGACCGCGAACAAATAAAAAACGATGGCACAAGAGAGGTAGATAAAAAAGAAATCTTTTAAACTTTGCACGACTCGAGCGAAGAAAAAAGAACTTAAACGGTGAGAGAACTCGTATAAATTAAATTAGCCACTTTTAAGAAAACCTTTTATTTATAGCGTAGGAAGAGGACTGAAGTGTCCCTATTAATTTTACCGAATTAACGACATGCATTATTAATAGGCGCCGTTCGACTCATTAGAAGGCAAATGACTATATCTTTATTAGAATTAAAACACTTGCCGTCAATGCGAGAGACTGAGGAAACGCTCAAAATACTGAACCATTAATCGCAAAGGGATTTAAAGGGCTTGTTGCTTATTAATAATACGGCCATAATGATATCTTTAAATAGGTACGTAAAACACAGAATAAATTTAATGAATGGTAAAGCGGCTGAATGCTTCGCTACCAATAATAAAAAATTTTAACGAAACAAGTTTAAATTACATTGTGGTTCTCCACAATACCGGCTGATGTCGCCTGCTTTTTGTCAACTCATAACAGCATTTACTATTACAGATTGTAGCTCTGTTACTTTATTTATTTAATTTTTTACTAGCTGTACCACTCGGTTTCACCCGCGTTAAGAATAGTAGCGTAATGCTTGATAGCCTATAACCTTCCTCATGAATGTAGCTATCATACGCAAAAAGAACTTTTCAAATCCGACTTGTAGTTCCATAGGTTAGCACAAACAAACAAACAAACAAACTCTTCAGCTTTATATTATTAGTATAGATAGTTAATTTTGAAAGATAAAATATCTCTTTACTTAATTTAATTTTGATAAATCGTTCACAATACGTGATGTAGTAGTTACCTCGCTACCATTCGAATAGTCCAGGGTTCGATCCCCAGTGGTGCAAACATTTAAATGATGAATGTAAATTTCTGTTCTCGGTCTGGGTGTTTGTGTCTTTGTGCTCTTTGTGTGTGTCCATGGCACACACGACACAGGGAATCCTAGTTGGAGCTGTGTGTGAAGCGTTACTGTTTTTCAACTTTTGTAACTACGTATGTTCTACCCTTAATAGGACATAGCTAGTAAGTTTTTATATCTACATTTTACAGCCATAATTATACGTCGGCAAGTTGTGTATTTTATAATTAAGATCACGTATTCAATTTTCCTTGCATTAGCATAAGTTTTTGCATACATAACTGTATTCATATTATATTACTAGCTTTGCCACGCGGTTTCACCCGCGTTAAGAATGGTAACGTAATGATTGATAGCCTATAACCTTACTCGTGAATGTAGCTATAGTATACAAAAAGAATTTTTCACATCCAACTTGTAGTTCCAGAGATTAGCGCGTTCAAACAAACAAACTGTTTAGCTTTATATATTAGTATAGATTACTTACTGTGCCCCCCGGTTTCACCCGCGTTAAGAATTGCAACGTAACACTTGATAGCCTATAGCCTTCCTCGATAAGTGGACTATCTAACACTCAAAGATTTTTTCAAATCGGTCCAGTAGTTCCTGAGATTACCGCGTTCAAACGAACAAACTCTTCAGCTTTATATTATTAGTATAGATTACTATGAGTTGAAACAGAAGTGATGATAAGTGTACATTTTTATATACCTTTTCAGGTTGACGACCTGCTGTGTCCGCGTTACCTGACAGTAATTTGCCCGTGTGTGTTTCTTTTAACACCTTTTAAACTTACATTTAACGGTAGTCTGTAGACGCTATTTTCCATAATTATAATATACTAGTGACCCACAGCTTCGCACGTGTGCAATGCTGATACTAAATACACTACAGAAAAACGTTTATACATATAAACCTTCCTCTTCAATCACTCTATCTATTAAAAAACCGCAACAAAATCCTTTGCGTAGTTTTAAAGTTTTAAGCATACATAGGGATATAGGGACAGAGAAAGCGACTTTGTTTTATACTGTGTAGTGATTTGAGTAGTTTGTAGTGTAGGTAGTATACAATCAACCCACTATGTTACAGATGAACATTTGTAACATAGTATTGTATAGAAAAAATGTCATCGACCCCTTACGTGATTGTCACGTTATGTTTGCCCGTATGTGACAAGCGTTGCCCCATGTTTGTTTGTCTAATTATAATCTAGGTCAGAGTTTCCCAAACTATTCCCCTCTCACATATTTGTTGACGACCCGCGTGACATAGTGGTTCTATTGCTATTGTCCGCCATTCGAAGGGTCCTGGGCTCAATTCCCGACGGGGCAGAAATTCAAATGACGATTGGTCTATGTGTTCGTTTGTGTATTATCTTTGGTTGTCATTGAACCAATGACTTATTAAGAAAGAGGTAAGATTGAATCATGAAGTAGTTCACCATAGACAACTAAAATAAGCGCAGGCTTACAAATAATATATTTATAGTCGGGAAAATAATGCTGCGACCTGCTATTTTATTTGGGAAGCGCTGACCGTTAATTCAGGGAAGCGAGCCGCGCTCGTGAATAAAAACACTTTGTGAGTGAACGGAAGCGATTGTTTATGGAGCGATCAGACCTTGTTGATACTTGGTACATTCGGCAGTTCTCTGCTTTTCTCGGTAGCACTTTAATATAATGTTATGTAAACAATGAGAATCAGTGCTTGCGAGTACGCTGTTTACGTTTGTACCGGTTTAATGTCGTGGAAAACTGTATCAGGGAAGTTTCAGTACTTTTATACTCCTGAGCACTTGTATAGTGTAGTATACTTTTCATCACGCTACAATCAATAGTAGCACAGCAGTAAAGAGAAATGTTCAGAATATTTTTTTAACGCGGGTGAAACCGCGGGGCACAGCTAGTCCACAATTATATAAAAATGTTGGATTTACTGAGCTGCCTAACAGCACTTAATTATTTTTCCGGCGATAATTGTGAATTACCCATACTATAAACCGCTAGTGGCAAATTTCATGCGCGCTTCCGTGCTTCGGAGGCCCCGTTAAGCCGTCGGTCCCTGTTAGTCCATAAACAGAACTCAATAAACCTGGTCGGAGGCCCTTTGGGCGGTTTGACAACGTCCGACACGTGCCACTAACCCGTATCTCCACCAATCCACATTGGAGCACCGTGGAGTATGCACCAGGTCTTCCTGGTCGTTGGAAGAGAGCCGTGCCCAGCAGTGGGACACAAAAAAGGGTTGAAGGAAGTACTATAAAAATTTTATATTTTCCTTTCGTCACGCTGTCATTTTAATATCATCACAATTGATAGTGCAGTTATAGGAACCTACATCGCATTATAAAAACGCATGTACCGTGACATTCTACATATTAGAACTACTGTCACAGGCACATCTAAAAACTTCCGTAATTATATGCTGAATCGCCATTGCAAAGTAATTATCATACGATTGTATCTATGCTACCAGAGCGCTTATACTGTATAGAATTGATACGAAGAAAGCATAAATATTTATTACCAGATATGCCACGCGGTTTTACCCGCGTTAAGTATAGTAATATATAGCTTGATAGCTTATAACCTTCCTTATGTGTTGCGGATGAAGCCAAACACTTGATTGAGTTACTTCAAGTTCTTTTATTCCATTTCAATTTGCTTCATGCTAAATTTGGCACACGGCCACGCTTAACTGGGATTCCTAGTCCCGCAATAGATACTCGGGTGAGTGAGCAGATGTGCCG
>DWQK01002539.1:0-12977 GCA_018231225.1 Noctuana stator | reverse complement strand
ATTACGATTCAAATATCCAGTATTCTAGAGAGATCATCAATCTAAAAGATTCGTGAGGACAGTCCAATTTTCTTTTTCATCTTTTTCACCAAAAGTTACTGCTATCATTGCATATTAAACAGATCTAACTTTTTATTTTGAAAAGAGGAGTTAATACCCAAAATAAAAACATGGATGATCAGGTTATCATGACTGGTTTTTCCGTGTCCGGTTACAAGAAACAGGTCGGCCGAAGCGGGTTAATTCAATAATTCGGTGGATAGCATTATCGGGTTAATTCGGCCTCGATCGATCAGCGGGCAGCGCCTGCGCAGGTGGGTGAGCACCTTTGTCCCTTACTACGGCACCTTTCTAATGTGATTTTGATTTAAGTTATTTTAAGAACATTTCTGATTAACTCTCTGCTGTGGTAAAATGCTCTTTGCTTTTCTGTGAGGTCACCACTTATTCTTTAAAAAAACCCATTGTGTCGTATTTTTTCACTTCGTAAGAAGGTTGTTTGTTCCTACAAAATCAGAATTTTCTATTAGGCATTGACGCTAGAGCTGTCCTTGACACATGTAAATGCAGACCGCTTACACGTAATAGCTATTTTGAATGTAGTTAGATTGTTTACAAATGGTCTGATCGTCATAAAGATATTTTTTGCGAACGTTTGACGGTAACTAAATCTTGACGTCATCAGGAGAATACTAGAAACTTGGCGTGATTAAATTATTGATAACTAAACAATTTTAGTGTTATACAATTATATAGTTTGGTGTTTTATAATACATACGTATGCTTTAATATTTTGTTAAATATTTAATATGACCTACTTACAAAGCTAAAAATTATTTCGTTGGAAATAAGTCATTAATTTCCATTGCATACTTTTAAGGAATTAATTACTAAAAATAAATTGAACGATACCAGTGTAAAATCAATTTGAGAAGCTGAATCGTAGCATTTTAGAAACCCAAAATCTTTTATTGACATACAATTCTTAAGTAAACATTTGACATGTTAACTAAGATAATAACATACTCGTATTAAAGAAAACGTTTTGAATAACTCAATAGACACTTTAATTTTATTTTTAACTTGACATCACATTATAAAGTAGTTGATATTTTTTTTGTTAATTGGCCTTTTATAGTGTCTTTAAACATATAATCGTTCGAATCTTTAATTTGAAATTGGCTTGCATACATTAAAATAATGATTTATCGACGTCGTGATATTTCATGGTACGGGTTCGATCGAGCGATCTGCGTTCGGAGCGAGATCCGTTCGGAAATTAATCTTTGTTTAAAGTTAATGGGCCTTATTAATCACGGGCATTACGTCTAGATGAATATAGTGTGGTAATCGGTAAGTCAGTGAGTCAGAGCATAGATACTGGGGCTTTATTACGAAAACAGATGCACCGTTACAATTTGCTGGTAAGGTCTGGCTTCACCAATTACGGTAAGGTGAAGTATATTTGTTTATAGTGGTAAAGAGTCATAAGTTATTGTATATTGCATAAAGACATATATTGGTAGCTGCCAATGCAGTCAGCTTTTTGGCGCCTTTTTGTTGGGTAGGTAAGTTATAACGCTCCTAACAATACATGAACGTAATATGACGAAACATACAAAATTTCCTCAAAAATAGCCATAAGTGCGAAAGCAAAGAACGGTAAAAACTGCATTTTCAGTCACTTATTTCACAACCTTATTATTAAATAATAAGTTATTTTTAATATTAAAGCGATTAAATAAAGCATCGTTCCCCGCCAGCTTGATTGTATAAAGCAATTCATTTACGCTTTTAATTAATCGATTTATGTATTATATCCTATCACCTATATATAAACTACATTGTGTAGGTCATAATGTTTAGAGTAATACGTGAACGCAAATATGAAATTACTAATATTGAATAATGAAGTTGAATAATTAGATAAAATTAAACCACAACAGGGAATCCTAGTGTGGGGCTGTGAGTGTAAAGCAGTTATTATTTATTTCTTTCTACAACACACGTTGGGTCTTCTGTTATCTCTACTTATTGCAAGAGATGTCCGAACAAGAGGACAATTAAAGCAAACGCACACTGCATCGCTGCAGCTTGTAAATGAAGAATATTGTCGCGCGCTGTGAATGAGCTCTAATGACTGGCCCGCACCTCGCCCACGTTGCTCTTCATAATTTAGCATTGTTGAATCACAAATATATCTGATGTCCAATCAAAAGCACTACATTATGTTTTTTTAAAGTATTTTAAATAAGTATCGTACTTATATTCGTATTTATAAGGTATTATATTCCTTTGTTTAATTTCAATATTGAGTGATATTTTTTTTAAATACCTAGGTATAGTTTTTTTAGAGTTTCAGCGGTCTCCTTCATCACTTAACGCTCTGAAACTAGTCGGGAATTCCCTACATATACACATGAGGCTTTGTACTTATGTGAAATGGTTTAAGCGTAAGTTTTGAAGGGGAACCCTTTAGTAGACAGCACTGCATTACGTACGAAAGTCGCGCGTAAACAGTCGCACGTTGAATGTTTCTTAATGACAATCCCAAGCCCCGACGCAACGCCCACTCTGCACTTGATAATTTGCCATTGTTGTATGAACATGCACCTGAATGTTCTAATTAACAAAAGAACATATCTAGCTTTTCAATATCTACTGTATTCTCAGTGTTTTCATATATAGGTATGTTAATTTTATACTGAGAATATTTTCTTTATAATTTTAAACGACACATGAAGTCAACATATTTTGATTTAGAATTAATACTGCTTAACAACACTGCCAATAGTATTTTAAATTTATTTTAAAAATAAATTAAAATTATATTAAATTGTATCGCCCGATCACGTCTGGGTCACCAATTGTTGCGGCTGATACATTTTATATTAAATGTGATCGTTGAAGAAATAAAACTACGTTTTCATGTAAAGGAATTGAATTGACATCTAGATATATTATTTTTCAACACCTTAGTTAAATATATAAAAACAATAACAATAATAATAAATAATAGTAACCGCAATATGTATTTTCATTTTATTCGCATTGTTAGCAGGAAATGTAAAATATATAATTTAAATAAAGTGTCCGAGCTAAAGGACAATTAATGCAGTTTCACACTGGGGCAAGGCAGCTGCGCGCAAATGAGAATATTGTCTTGCACTGTGAATGTTCCCTAATGACGAGCTTCGGCTCACCCGCTCGTACTACGTACTGCACTTGATAATTTGGCATTGTTGTACAATTGCGTATCTGAATATCGTTTATATATTTAACCGTAATTGTATGATAATTGTGAACTACGTTAGTTCGTAAGGAATGTCGCGAGTTTGTAAACTGTCGAAAAATTGCACCAACACACCCATTTTTTTAAGGTTAGTTTGATAAATTAAAAATAATCCAATTAATTAGTTCAGTTACTTTATCGGAGCATAATAATAATTTATAGGTGTTAATATAATCATACGGTGACATAAAGTTACTTTAATACTTACTTTCATATCATCATTTATTTGCCAATAATATGTTTTCATTAATTGTTATACCTATCTGAATATAATTATTTCTATACAAAAGTATCAAAGAATATTCTTTTTTCTCTCAAATCTCACGTAGAGTAACCTAGGTAGAGCATGCAGTGCCACGCTCTGTGACCTGCAACGTAAAGCAACAGGCAAACAAACTGATTACTAAGCTGTATTAGGTATATCGTATATATAAAAAGTAATTTTCCTGGTTTAGAAGTGACATTTTCTTCGAAATAAGTATAATTTTCCTTGCGTCTATATATTTAAGACTAGCTGTGTGACGCGGTTTCACCCGCGTTAAGAATTGTGACGTAACGCTTGATAACCTATTACCTTCCTCATTAATGTAGCTATCAGACACAAAAATAATTTTTCAAATCCGACTTGCAGTTCCAGAGATTAGCACGTTCAAACAAACAAACAAACAAACAAACTCTACAGCTTTATATATATTAGTATAGATTTTATAAAAATAATACATTTTATAGATCACACGGGAATTAGATTTAAATCATGATTATTTAGAAGCTTAAATTGTCTCACACCTACATCTTAAATTCTTGTCCAATCACGTCTGTTTTGTAAAATAGACATGAATATATTTTTGCCCTGCGTATGTTCTCACTTAAAAAGTTTTCGTCGTTTAATGCGCACGCTTTTAAAGTTGCCATTAATTTTGCAGTGTTATCTGAAATTTCAACATTATTAAAATTGTGTTTGGCGGAACCGAGTTTTAATTATACCTCTGAGACATATTTATTTACTTTTATTTAATATATGATCCACTTAAGATTCCTTGAATGATAATACATATATTCAGTTAAATTGCCATTTAATGGCATTAGGTGACATCGCCATAAAATAAATCTCCTATCTCATAGTGTAGGCAACATTAAGAGACATACATAAATAAGTTCCAAAATTGAAAGTCTCAAATAATATTTTGTACCTTCATCTAACTACATGCCTATCTATATATAAGTAAATTTAAGATATACCTATATATAGTTATGACTATTAAAAGTTCCTTTCTACGCAGTTGAAGTCGCAGAAGACAACTAGTCCTCCTAATATTATAAATGCGAAAGTTTGTATGTTTGTTTGTTTATTACTCTTACACGCAAAAACTGCTGAACCGATTTCCATGAAATTTGGCAAACACATAGAGGGTAACTTGGATTAACAGATAAGATAGTTTTTATCGCGAAAAAATGTTCATGTGGGATGCCATTTATCGAGGAAGGTTATAGGCTAAGCGTTACGTTACAATTCTTAACGCGGGTGAAACCGTGGGACACAGCTAGTTTCTTTATAGAAGCAAATTTTATTTACTATAGATAGTTACGAGTACTTCAGTGCTTCGGTGTGTAGAGACGTCACAATACGCCAAATGACCGGCGCGGCGCGGCGTACGCAAACGAAGAATATTGTCGTCCACTCTGAATGACCCTTAATGACGAGCTGCCACTTCGCACATAGCACATGCTCACTAACTCACTTGTTACTTTAAGGGTATCATATAATAATAATTATACTTATAAATAAATTACGCTTCACACTCACATCTCTACATTAGGATTCCCTGTGTCGTGGGTGCCATGGTCACAAACAAACACAAATACACAAACACCCAGACCGAGAACAGAAATATAAATTCATCATTTAAATTTCTGCCTCGCCGGGATTCCTACCCGGGACCCTTCGAATAGTGGACTGGCGTGGTAGCCACAATACCACGCGGGTCGTCAATATGTATTCACTGATAGCCTAGTAGTGAGTGTAAAGTTTAACTGACTTCAAGAAAAGGAGGTGGTATTTTTTTTAATATTTGTTACTTACCTCATAACTTTTGACTGGGTGAACGTATTTGGATGATTCTTTTTTTATTTGAAACCTGATGCTTCCCGTTCGCTCCAGCACAACAACATCCATAAGAAAACCATACAACTCTTAAATTTTAGTATGGGCGCGACAACTTTGAAGTCGTATTTTTCGTAACGCAAGTTATAATTGTCACTGGAAACATCGTGAGTAAACCACTTGCCTGAAAGTGCTTTATGACATTGAGCTTTTATGTCGGACTTGTACTTAACATAAAGACGTTTTCGTGGTACTCATCAACTCTCATTGAACAGACCAGCTGTATAGTACGCTATAATTCAATCCTTATTAACAGAGTCGATAGGCATGTAAAGTCAATCAAACCTCATCCAGCTCCACTGTAACCGAAAACCTCAGTGAGATAATAATGGATAGTAATGGAGCCCAGTACCCATAACACAAGTTTAATCTTATAATGGGTACGGGAGTCCAATATTACACCGTTTCCATACATTATAGGCGTTTAACAATTTTTGTCAGTACTTGTTATTACTCTTATTATTGTATGCATAGTGTGTATTTAACTTCTAAACCCATATTAGTGCAAATAAATATTTTCATTTTTCATAATAATGGATTGATAGTGACGTAGTTGTTCAGGCCGAAATATTCGATTCCGCAACTGTGTTAGTAGATAGAAAGATATACGGCATCCGAGAGGATTAATATTATACTTACCTATTATTATTATTAACCAAGCAGATGTTTAAATTGAAAATCTTTCAAGTACATACGAGCTTCACTTTACCGCTATGACCGAAGGTTAATAGAAAAAATAATCCAGACCATTGTTACGTATGAATCCTCATTGTTACTTCACTATTATGCCACATTAGTGATGTTAGCCTTCAAAAGAAGGTTTGGTACGGATGGTACAATAAGTTCGCCTTTAAACCAAAAAACGACGTACCAAAATACCATTTAATTATTATGTACTATGTATAAGAGAGGACTTTGTTACAAACAACATTTGTAACGTAGGATTAAGTACACGCTCATATCTTTACTTACTCGTAGTGCTAGTTGGGCGCTCAATAGATGCCACGTTTAAATAAATGCTCGTAATATTTAATTGACTGAATGAATTTCGTATTTGGTCTATATAAGGTAAAAAAAATGGTGCTTATCTTTTAAATAAAATTAATCCGTTTGTTAATAAAGGTTGTTAAATAATTACTTATAACCCCTTAATAATTTTATAAATGAAATAAATATACATATTTAAGCTTTGTTGGTACCTGGTACAAACCAAGTTTATGTAAAAACCTTAAATGCGGCTACATACCTATTTTTAACATCTTGCTACGTACCTACATACATTTACTTTACTGCGGCTCTTTGCTTAGAACTTTTCTACCTGGAAACGGCAACTACCGCTTCATGGAAACTGGACCCGAGAAATTATCCACTTATTGCAGTACCTAATGGTTTTTAGTGGTATTTCAAACAGTCCTATGGGTCGACGATGGAACAACCGTCGACGAGTAAAGAGAAGAAATCAAGTGTAAAAGTTAACGAATAAGTAAATTTTATTGTTTTACTTAATGTAAAATAACAATATTCTGCAAAAAAGCAACGCTTTCTGCGAATCTAATATCTAATGTTAAGTCTATCAGCTCAAATGTATTTAATGTGTAAAAGTAAATATTTTGTATTTAACTAATTAGAGATCGTATATTACATATACTTCCATTTACATTTATCATGATCACCTACTTATTTGAAGAAATTTAAATATTGATATTTCAATTAAATATATAACATAATCTTCGCTACGCTCTCTGTTTAGGGTGGATATGAAGGCTTCTTATTCGCAGTGGACGTCGACGAGGTAGCATTTCTATCTGTGTTTAAACATACACGCCAGTCGCTAGAGCATTATGTTAACTGTTTTAATTTTCTCATACCTAACGTTGCTCGTAACCTATAAACGTTCTTAAAATAGCAAAAATTCCAAGAACACTCAAACTAGAATGGCATGTTTCATTCTAAACGTAAAATACTCGAGTATTATTACTCGCTGTAAAACGCAGACGAACTGACAAACGGTTATTATAATATATTATATGAAGTCGAAAATTGCACTCTGTCGCACGGGACGTGAACATAATAAAATGTATTAAGTGTACCTACGAAAGTTCCTTACTGATAGTAATATTTGTAGGAGTTTCTAATATTTTTGTGTAATATTTTGAATATTAACGCACAAAACGAAAGTAATTTTGTTGCCTGCAACAAACATTTTTATACGTTTCATACTCCTTTCGTTTGTATTGAAAAATATTTTAGAATATTTTGATTACACGTTTGGCTTCATAGTTATTACGGAAACAGTATCGGCTAACTAAGCTATTTCTTGCCAAATTCCTCAGAACCGTCATATTATATTTGTTTTAACTAAAATAATCAAAATAATTGGCACTAAAGTTTGATTATGTCACAGAGTTTATTACCTTTTAATGATGTAAATATTCTCCTTGTGCATTTCGAATCACTTAACATTTTAATGTATGCTATTAAAATCTCAGACCTAATGGATTATTGTCAACATTTATCTTTGTTTATTACTGTGTTTTCTTATTGTAATAAGCAGATATTTGTAACCCACAGAGTACTGTAACATTTAAAGCACGGTAAATTTTAAAGCGAATTACATTTCAATATTTGAAGTATCCTTTCATATAGCTGATTAATATTACGTTATGCCTGAAGTATCTAATTAGAAACCAAAGCTCATTACACTTCAATAACAAGAGATGCTTATCATTGTAAGATAAAACAGCACAACAAATAAGTTGTACAACTTTATAAGCATGGCAAAGTTGACCAGCTCAAGTAGGACTGGTTTTTAAATGAGCGATGTTATGTTCGTTATATAAGTATATAAAAATGATATCAATTATTTATCTGATGGCTCGTATAAGCCTATAGCGGCATAATTATGCGACTCAATTGCGATTGGCTAATTGTTGTTACATGACAAAGCATATTGATGTTGATCTAGCAGCGTGATCCATTATACAAATTTAAGTTCAAATATATCTACAAAATAGAGAAGAATACTTTTTTTTAATTTTTACAAGGTACCTCCTTGATGTGTATATCACAGAAAGAATTTATTTATTACTTTCAAGATCAAAATGATGGATAGGATTTTTAAATACCCACTGTACATTGACAAAGATTGAAGAGTTATTATTATTTTATTAAATAAAAGTGATGCAGGTGAAGACAGGGCACGTTGACCCTGCGAATTGATTCACAAAGGAAGTGATGACGCGGCACATATAAAGCTTGACCCTTCACACCGAACGTTTACAGCTGCTGATGTATCTTTATTAGGTTGGAGGTCAAAGGGGTTTATGGTCTCTTGTAATTTTAAAGAGTATTCTAATCAATATCTTCGTTAATGAAGTGATTGCAATTATACAACCACTCAATAAAATTTTATTCTGACCAAACATCGTATTTTTTATGATATCTATTTCTAGCACGGTGTAGAAATCTTTAACTAACCTTGTTTTTTTCTACAAACTTACTAAATATTCAAGAGTGACAAAAT
The DNA here is from genome assembly GCA_018231225.1 of Noctuana stator. Lineage (NCBI taxonomy): Eukaryota > Metazoa > Arthropoda > Insecta > Lepidoptera > Hesperiidae > Noctuana > Noctuana stator. Next base: position 4,001 of record DWQK01002539.1, on the reverse strand, counting down.
TTATTATCTGTTTCAAAAGTAATCCTGGCTAGTATTATAGTACCTATATGTTTACTTATTTCACTTTGGAAGAGTTGGTGCCGGTCACACTATATTTGAAGGTACCATATCAGTTTTCATAAGAACCAACGCCTTCACGTTTGATCTCAGATAGGATTTCTCCCCTATTTAAGGTTGCAATTGGTCATGGGATGCAGTGACAACTTATCATCAAGTGGTTTGCATGCTTGTTGCTACTCATAAACATAAAAAAATAACTTCAATTTCAAGAGTATTAAGTCACATGTATGAAGTTGGTAAAAAGAGAACACTACTCGACCAGCAGAGGCTTAGCTTAAAGGCGTTATTCAATTAGTCGAAACAACGTTGTAGCTTGAATCGCTGATACATACGAATGAGTGCAAATTTCAAGATTGTTGAAAGGCGTTTGGTCCGACGGGACTACGGGACAGGACGAACCGGCTTAGCGTCATCGAACGAGCGCGCATTACGACCGATTGTAGGGCGAAGCGCCCTAATTGCCGGCATTGTGTCGGCATGCAGATGTGAATGGGCTTTGATTTGGGCTCCGGGCGCGGGGGCCGGGGCCAGGGGACAAATCGCTCGTTACGGCTGCAGGTAAACTTTCATTGAGCGTCGGAAGGCGTCGGACGTGAGAGGCGGCCGACAAAATGGCCTCGTTATTCGCCGCCGAATCACTCCCTCATTGTGTTCGGGGAAACGGTAGACGCGGTCGCCGAATCACGGAAAAGACTTTAATGAGGCGTGAGAACGTCCCAAATGAACGATTGTATGCTCCTCGGTTTAATGAACGATTGATATTTAAGTGGCCTTGATTAATACGCACGCTTCGTCCGCGCTCCCTAAGAAATTTCTGTCAACAATGTTGACGTAAATTCCAATGTTGCGTACAAATTACCCGCTCACGAAATGCGATGCGATGAATTCGTTCGCAAGATTAAAGCCGCATTTTTAATTTTATCAAAATTCAAATACTACTGTAATTAAATAAATACGGATTACGAATTTGATTAAGGTTGAAGTGAAGTGTAAGTTCATTGAACTTCATTTCTGTCGTGAAAAATCATTAAGTATAGTTTTCTTTACATTAATCTGTTCCCGACATGGTACATAGATTTGAGGAACTCGAAGTTAATTAACTTCTAGTGGAAACAATAATGTTTATGCTACCTATACTAAAATAAATTAAGTGTGAAGTTTTCATTAACATTACTGGGTTATTATAATGTAATGTATTAAATAATATATGTTTAACAGGTTCGGGAATTATTGTACATATAAAATTATTTTAAATATTTTAAATAACTTGCAGTAGGTACAGGTTAATACACATTATACGATTTACTTAAATTTTATTAAAGGTCTTAAATGTTAAACAAAAAAGTTAAATGAACACGTACCCGCTGGCATTAAAACTGGCTATTTAAATGTTAATTTAATAAAGTAATTATTATTGTATTTTAAATGAATATTATCTTTTCATCTGCACGTTCCCGTGTGACATCATACCAATTTACGAGTCAATTAACATCTTGCATAAAAGTATGGAATGGAGAGGGCTTCACGCCAACAACGTATTTTTGGTGTCAGTGAAATATGTTTATTGTTAGCAAACTAGCATTCAAACACAATGACATTAAAATTTCAACGTAAGTATAAAAATAAATCTTGTTGTAATGATTGTTCTAAATATAAAGTGGTTTTTTTTTTCATGGAAAATAGATAAAATAGCTACTCATTGCTACGCAAATCTTTCATACTTGGAATTATGAAACTGGACTATAATGTAATTCAATAATTATAACGCCTTAGACATCATTATTATTGAATTTCACTGTTTTGGTAGTCCGAAGTGGTACGTCAAATGTGGTATTATGGTTTTCTAATTTGGCTTGCAAATATCATGATGACAAAATTTTGAATAATCTTTAACATAATGACAAGCAAGATAATGGTCAATAGTAATTATAACTGTAAGTAAATAAACGTTTAAGATTAGTAAAAGATTTTCAGTCAATGGCTATATTGATGGCCATCATCACAACTCCATTATGTCAATGGTCATAATGGTTGTAAAATAAGCAGAACTGGGTTCCTGCACGCTCGTTTGCGTATCAATATATCGATATTGTGTACTTACACCTCTGCCGTGTTGAGAAATTGTGAACAGAGTTCACTCGTTATCAAATCATGCTTTCGATTTAGAAATTTTGGCTGTTGATCAAGCCACCTGTTGGTTGCAGGGTGAAAAACTGTAGCGAGATGCGAGATTCATGGCTTCCCATCCCACCGCGCCAATTAAAACTTGACTGCTGGCGTTTTTCTCTGTTCTGTACGAAACTAGCTCTACAATCTACAATTGTAGAGAAACAATGCTATGTCGAAACTTTTGTTCAAAAAATGTATGTCCTATCATACATAAGGCGCGTTTTGAAATATTTTAAACATTGAATATGCACAAAGATATGTTAATTCCTCTTAAATTTATCTTTAGACACATTTTTAAAGGCATTTAGTTAGTTACCAGATCAATGTTATTTTCTCATTAAAAGTTTCGCGAGTGTATTGATTGACATTTTAATATTTATCTACAAACGGCTTAACTCACGTGTATTTTTCGGGAATGCCCGACGAGTTTCAGACTGTTCCGAAGTCTTTAATCATCAATCTTCAAAGGTTAAAGATCAATGTTTCAAAACTGTTTTCCGTTTGCTGATAATATAAAAGAATTTAAATACAAAATAAGGCAGTGTTGTTGCTGATAACACCATATGTAAGAAACTCCGTTGTGTGAAACTTTATGTAATTAAGGTAAATGTTATTACCTACTTCTCATTACACCGCTACTAGCATGATGCATGGTGCACCCTGCAGGACAGGTGGTATCGCCCGGGGCGCAACGGTGTTAAAACGCCATATGCGCAACTCGCCTTACGAAGGTGATTCTAATTAACTTTGAGAATATTAAGCAAACAATGACATCCGCTGTCCGCCACTCACGAATTACTCAAATTAAAAAACACGTAGGGAGTTTACACCTAGCAATGTTTATTATATTAGTTGCCAATATATGTGCGTTGCAGGGGTCTTACTACAAGACAAAGAAAGAAGGAGATTAATTGAACTGTACAGATAGTCCTCTTTTCGCACTTTCATGTCACCTAGTAAATACTTATAAGTACCTAATTATACCTACAACTTACAATGAAACGCTCTATACAAGATTTCCCCAGTTATTTTCTACCACAAAATTGTTGTATTTCCGCTGTTGTAATGCAGCCTAAAATCTACATTAAGTTAATTTGTTGCGCTTATACAAACATATTATTATATTATTAAGATACATACATAAATGAAAATGTAGGTTTGTGTGAATTGCTACAACTCTGATATATGCAAATAAACCAAATATAGAGAGAGCATACTAATTAAAAGTTTACACATTGCACAAAATTTAGTTAAGTTATGAGTACTTAATTTGCGTATTTTAATTAACATAATTTAATTATAGACTAAAACAATAAGTCAATTACCTATCAATTATACTTAATTATATACCGGCCGCTGCGATAGTTGCGTTACATTATAGTTAATGAACATATATTTGCGTCTGAAAAAAGTTTTTAATTATGTATAAACCAAAGATTTTAATTAGACGCCTACACCGGAAACCCCTAATTGTTTTTTTAATAAAAATATAAATTGTACTCCATCAGATATATAATTATTAACTACTACTACGTGTTGACCGTTTAGTGGCAGTGTTTATATAATTCAAGAATAAAAATAACTTTAAATTATGTATCAATGAACCTCTCTTAGAATGAGATACTCGAAGGACGTATATTCAAAACGAATCAGCAATATAATAATACTAGCTATGCCACGCGGTTTCACTCGCCATAAGAATTGTGACGTAACGCTCGATAGCCTATAACCTTCCTCATTAATGTAGCTATCAGACACAAAAAGAATTTTTC
>DWQK01002538.1:0-12978 GCA_018231225.1 Noctuana stator | reverse complement strand
TTTGTGTATGATAGCTACATTCATGAGGAAGGTTATAGGCTATCAAGTATTACGTTACAATTCTTAACGCGAGTGAAGTCGCGTGGCACAGCTAGCAATAAAGCCGTTCCGTATAAAGTGTATGGGAAAATTAATTTTATTCAAACATAATTCTTTTTTTCTTTTATATTTTTTTATTTTTTTATTAGTTATCAAGCTATTCCGAGTAGAGACAAAAAATTAAAAATCTGTTCAGCCGTTCGTGAGTTATAAATTTAAAGGTGTAGGTAACGAACCCGATAATATTATAGATCGACCCGATAATGTTATAGATTTGGATATACAGAAATATTACAATTGTGATTAAAAAGTGGTGGTTGGTGGTAGGAGTGTAAAAAAATTGTACAAAAAATAAAAAAAAAACATTTTTGGGTTGGACTACCCTCATCATTTAAGGATATTATAAAATGTTTGCTACCTATTCTCAGACCTATATATATAAAATTTCATAAGAATCGGTCTAGCCGTTTCGGAGGAGTTTGGCAAGTTTTGACTATTGTGATCACCGTCAACCTACGAACAACAAATTACTGTTCATGGTCGTCAACAAAAACAATAAAATGTAACTAAAAACAGATTTATCAGATCTAACTGTTGTAATAATTTTGCCTTTTTCAGACTTCACCAAGGATTGTCCAGCGCGTGCTACGTACCAAGTGGCAAAGCTCCCCCTTGGCGCCGCCGTAGAAATAGAGGCCGTTGCGCTGAGCGGAGACCTCGTGGTGGCCGAGGCGGGTCCTTGCCCTTGTGCACGCATTTAATACTAAACCCTATTCCTCCTACTATGATTTATGAATAAATTTCTAAGCTACAAATTTCCTGTCCTACTTCGTCACAATGTTTAGATCTAGGTGATAAATTTAGTATGCCTACCTACGTACAAGGTGGTGCTTTAAATGTTTTTTTACGATCTTAATTTAATGAGTGATAAAAAATAAACTACCTACGTAATATTTTTTTTACGCATTTTTATTTTTATATGTATCTATATATACATAAATATTTATAGGCTTTATACAATGCTACCCGGCCCTGCTTCGGACAAATGCATTCACATGTGGTGTCATTTATATAATCATAACTTATATTTACAAAATACGAAAAGACTTTCAAACCAAAAAGTAATTGATGTAGGTATTGCTATATTGAGGTACATAGGTATATTAATTAACTTTTGTTATCATTTTACCTGATCGTTCACTAAGATACAAATTTTTATCTTACACAGTTTATTCTGTACTTTTTTTTGTGACAGTCAATTAAGTTTTTACAAAAAAATATACCTACTTAGGTATGCATAAGAGCCTACTTGTGTATGTGCATATTAGCGTGAGTAGGGAAGTTCTTAAAATATTCTACTAGATTACTTACACAGATTTATTGTAAGGCCTTGCTAAGTAAATGTTAATTTAAAACAAGATATTTTTGTATTTTCGACGTAGTAGTAGGTACCTACCACCAGCATGAACAACTTATTTAGATATTCAAGCTGTTTTGACTCCCTTGCATTATAATAAGCTATGCTAAAACAAAAAAACATAAGTAATGAAAGTACAATAAATAGCGTTGGTAATCTTTTACTTTACGTTCGACTAGTCCATTTGGAGCACTTGTCCCAGGTAAATACCTATACCTACCTACCTACTTACCAAAAACTTCGACGGCAGAGTGCCGTCAACAACAATCGGTGCGGACGGGAGATGGACGTTGACACATAATTTTCGTCTTCTTGTTCAAGTTAAAGGTATATCTGTCCGTCAGGGTCGTCTATATATTATAATTATCATTGGCAAATAAAAGCTGTTTGGGGTTACGTTAATGCCAAGTCCTTTTCATTCCATCAGCTTGAAAATTTGAAAACATTTCAGGGTTTCCCTGACGTAGGTACACCTCGTTTCCACCCCTGAAGTTTCCTTTGTTAGTCTATTCCTAAGCTCCTAGGGTGCTTCTTTAATAATTGAGATTATAAATGATCAGCTCAATTAAGCTCAATTGTTACTGGATACAGTAGATACTAATTAAGTTAATAGGTACCTACTTAATTGCTGTTCTGCTCAATTATTTCCCAGTGTTTGTACTTGAAAGCTTACTTAACCAAAGAATAATGGATAACCTTAACCTTGAAACAAACATTTTGCTATTTTTATTTAGTTTTGCATAATTGTTCGCTACCATACCTACCTTATGTTAAATATTCACAAAAAGAATGTATGCAAAGTAGCGTTAATGAAAAGAAAATCCTTCTAAAGAGTACCTAATTGCGTCAAAGCGAAGGAATGCTTTACACGGGCTTCGTTGGAAAAACGCGACGGGGGTGCGAGGTCAGTCGAGTGGGCTCCCTCCTTCCATAACCATAATAGGTGTGTGTACGATACGATCTTTTGAGACGTTAAACGCGCAGTCGGCTAGGACGGTTAGTCGAGTCGAGCGTCGAGGCCTGTGGAGCGGCGTTGTAGATGCCGGCAGCCCGGCTTATTGGGTTTAGCCCACTCTTTCCCCAATGACTTTCGTCGGACGGCGCTCCTTGCAATATGGGCTGCACTAGCAGCGCTCAAAATATGGCTGATTCACAAACAAGCACAACAGGTAGGTACATACTCACTGAACACATAATTATAATAAAAGTGTTTTTAAGTGTGGAATAGGTACCGTACATGAATCTCAATTTGGCCTGCCGTATCTACCGGTCTACCTCATACCTACATACTAAAAGTATGACAGGAATTTAGGAGTGAGCAGGTATTTACAGACTGAGTAAACTTCGACCTTGCTCAGAAAAAATTGACTTTCTGTTTTAAAATTGTTAGGCTCATAAAGTTCTATTTTAGGTTGAATAGGTAGATAAAAAATAAACATTGATTCCATTAGAATTTTTGATATCGCTCAAGTAGAAAAAAAGCTTATTGTCGTAATTGCTTATACAATTGAATTATATAAAGTCATACATAAAATTTATATTTATTTATAAAATAAGGCAAACAATAACTTTGCTAAAAGTGTAGGTAGGCACCTACGTATTGGAAACGTGGGTGTAGGGGTATTTCCCAGGGAGACGATCGCGAAATAAGATGCTCTATATTGAATCGGTATCCGAAAATCCTTCCTGAACATTCCTCTTCGCCCCCTATCTACCCTCATTGCAAAATTATAGGTATCCAAACACCAAGAAACAGGAGACCAAATTTCATCTATAAAATGTATCAAATTGTTTATTAAATATTTTGTTATAAATTTAATAATGTTACTAAATATTCTATTGTTTTCACTTTTCAGACAATTTGGAACATAATTTAAAGTTCGGAAGCTCCGAAGAAATAGCTAGAGAAAATAAATTTAACTCCAATAGCCAACAAAATTTAGATCAAAAGCAGGTGCTTCCAGAATGTGAAATCGAAAATAATCAAGAACAATTAGATAGAAATAATAGTTATCATAGTTCAGATGAAAATAACTACAAATTGCACACTGTAGGTAAGTTACTACAGTTGTCTTTTAAGCACTTTTAATGCTAAATACCTACTACTTATAATTTTTATATTATTCTGTATACCTATGTACAATTTTAATTTACGTAATACTTATTGTGTGTTAAATTCTGCCTGCAGTGTTTCTTTGTCTTCTAAAGTTATTAATTTATATTTGGCATGATAAATTTTTTATTTAATAATCCTTGTTGCAAAATGCGTTCCATCTACACTTTTGTTTAAGTGCAATTAATTGCTGGCATGTAAAAAGATATTTTTTCACATAATTATGTTATGATACCTTTTATATCATTCATAATTTCAAGTTTAATAATATAGTCGTACCTACCTAAAAGTCCAAGGTACGCGGTACTACTAAGTATCTACTTATGTAGGTATCTAAAGTTGAAAAGGTTGACTAAGGTTCGAAACTTTGAAGCAATTAAAACACATTTTCTTTATCCTTTTTTTTAAAAAAAGAGGAATCAGCCATTACTTAGCTTTAAAAATATATTACCTACTTTAGTAAAAGGTGTTATTAGCTAAGAATATTTAAGTAAAAATTAAGAGGCCTTCGACCCTTGTCGTGACGTGACCGTCATTGTTGCGTGTTTCAAGTTTCAATCATGTTAATAGCCAAGTGTCTATTATGTTTAGATTCAAACTACGAGTACGACCATTTCCATTTTTGTATACCTACCTACTTGATTTTATATTATATTTTTTTAATTTGCACTTTACTTCATTGAAATTGCCACTCAATCACGAATCTATATGCACTTTTGTCGTCTGTTAGGTCACCATCATTTCTGGAAAAAGCATGCCACTTGAAAAGCAGAAGATATGTTAATCAACAATTAAGGTACTTATAAAATTGTAAGTTATTTTTACATAGATTCACGTATTAATTTCAAAATTATTTAGTAGGTATTTGCAACTAACGTACCTACAATTACAATTATATTAGCGGTTTGGTACTTTTAGATACACAGGTACCCAGTTAACAAAAAATATTTTTTGGCTTGGTTCACAATTCACATTCAACTCCATTACCTTCTCCGAAAACTTGCCTCAGGAAATTGACTATGAGCTTGCCTCGTATGCATTCACCAGATAACAGATTGACGTAAGCCAAAGTAGTATTTTACACAGAACAGCAATAATTGGTAGGTAGTACCTAATAGACTTTGTTAAATTGACGAAATCATTTTTTATATGAGATTTATCTACGACTAGCTGTGGCCCACGGTTTCACCCTCGTTTAAGAATTTTAACGTAATGCTTGATAGTCTTCCTCATAAATGTAGTTACCATACACATAAAGATTTATTCAAATCTGACTAGAAGTTTCAGAGATTAGCGCATACAAATAAACAAACACACAAAAAGACTATTTAGCTTAATTAAATTGGTATAGAAGTATAGATTGGTTATTATTTAAACGACATAGATTGATTAATTATTGAATAGAATTTTTGATAGATTTCAATTTAGAAAGGTCCATTTGCTGAATAATTTAAGTTTTTCAGATGTCCAAATTTCCGTTCTCACGGAAGCAACTGAAAACAATGTCGATAATACAGAAATTTCACATATAAACGAACATAAATCTCTAAGGGACGTTGTAGAAAAAGTAATATCAGAAAATACCAATGAAGATGAGCAAAATCTAAACAATGTAGAAGAAATAAAAGACGCAGACAAGCAAATACAAGAAATTATGGAAATAAATGACCAAGTTAATGACGAAGAAATTGAATATAAGTAAGTAACTATAAATAATGTAAATAATGCTATTATTAAACTAAGAATAAGAACTTCAAATAAACCGGTATCACACCCACTATGAAATCTTGTAATGTTCTTATCTTTGTTGAACTTGTCTCTGAAGGTTTCCAAGTTACTAAAAAAGTTGTGTACCTACCTACTTAAAAAAAATATTAATTTTAGGGACAACAATTCTGAAGAATCTGTGAGTCCAACGCAGTCAGAAGATAGCCGCGCTACTCGATGGGAAGCTCTGGCAGACATTGCAGCCGAATTACCACCATCTCTCGCTGTTGACCCACTTACTGGACAAATTTATACTCTTACTAAATAAATGTATTGCTTTATGTTTATATTTACTTGTCACTAGATGGCGTCGACAAGTGATTCCTTAACGTATTTCTTTGACGATGACAATGACGTCATGTGAATTGCGGGTGCAATTGCCTTTTTTATGTCCACTGCTGAGCAAGGATCTCTTGTCAAAACCGAAAGGCTTCCACCACGCTAATCCAATGTTGCCCAGCCAGGCCACCGACCAGGTTTATTAATTGTTATCTATAGTTAATAACAGGGACTAGCGCATGAAATTTGCCACTAGGGGTCGTCAGTACCTACCCATCAAAGTACTTACCGACTGCACCTGAAGTTGCTCAATACGTGAGATCGCTTGAGATCTGCACTGCCAGCTCAGCGGGGCTAAACTCTTCAATATGTGTATAATAGTGTCATTTGATTTGCGTAATTTGTGTAAAATTTCATGATAATTAGATTAGTAGAATAGCTAATTATTCTTCTAAGCGTTACAAACAAACAACCTTAGTCTCATTTATAAAATTAGTAACGATGTATAAAGGATATTTCAAGTGCCTACTATTTTTAATATTACAATTATTCTATTGGCAACTATCTTATACAGAGGATGCTTATGAATTGCAATAAAATTGCACCCCACGCTTTACTCTGAAATGAATTATTCTGTTAATACATATCTTAAATTTTATTTTGAGGTGATTCATTGATTGATTGTTCTATCTTCTACTACTGTAATATTAAAATCTTTGTCATTAAAAAATATTTTCTAGTTTTTAGTTCGATTAGCAATAAAAGCGTGTTTTTTTAGTTTTTTAAACTATTATTTATTACTACTATTTTTCATATTTGATAAGAGTTAGCGTATGCAGCCTGTGCTGACTCAGGAATACCCTTTGCTAATATTGTGAAGCAATTGCGTTATAGAAGAAAGGTGTGAAAAAAATATGACTGCAATTTTATGTAGAATTGGAAGGCTACGGGTTGTAGACTTTTTAATAACAGATTTCTTGCACAGCTGTATGCTACTACTTTCCTACAAAAAAAAAAATAGAATAGTTGCATCCATTACAGTGTTAAATGAATGAATTGATTCACACATTTTATTACAATGATTATTTTTTATGCAAATATGATTATGTACCTATAAACATACTTCTAGTTAGATTTTTGGCATTTCTGCCATGGCTATAATGTGAGTGGCAAGTAAAATAATATAAATAGTTTTTACTTAGAATATTATATTATTAGGCACAATAAATAATCACAAAGTACTTTTAACTTTCATCATGGCAACACCATTGTCATTTTCAGTTCCACCAAATAAAACAACACACAAGGAACAATCTTTCAGATTTTCCCAAAGTGTTTTAACCCACATATCTATTGTTTTCATGTATAAATATTCATTTTCGCAGTTTTTTTCTTTTTTTATGTGAGCCATTACTAAATTGTATTCATTGACTGCATCTTTTGCAATTGTAATAACTTCTTCAGCATTATCAACTGTACTTAATTTAACTTTCTTTGTTTTAACTTTTTTCAACTGAGAACAAAAGCTTTCTTTAGCTTGAGTTAAATATGTATGATAATCTCCAGTAATATCATCACAACCAATGACAAGTGAAGTTTTTTTTTTCTCCAAAACATGATTAAATATTGTCATGGCATATTCAGGCATTGTTGTCATTTTTGCAATATTTTGTTTATATTTTTCTCTATTAGTATGTACTGCATCACCAAATTCAATGTGTTTACTGAGTTTAAGCTGAACAAGTTTTAATGATGCTAGTGAATCTTCTACAGAACAATGTCCACTACTACCAGTTTGAATCTTTTCATGTAGAAATTCTCTAGCAAGAGTCTTTAGCTTTGGTTTTGTGGCTCTATCTCCTGTGAAGTTATAAATCACACTAGTATCAATAACGTATGGGTGCATCATTTTTAGAGCATGTAAATCTAAATTTAGTGATTGGCCGACTAGTATAGCATCAGGTGGTAATAGTTCCTTTATCTCTTTCTGGACATCTTCAAGTCTCTTGGTAACATCTTGAAGTAATGACTTAGTTATGCCAGAATATTTTGTTAAATAGTCTGTTATATTATTATAAGGCTTTACTAATGACTCATATACAGTGTCATGTTTTTCATTTACTATTGAGACACGGGTGAGCTCTGAGCCAGCATCTGTCAAACACATTTCACAGTCTAAACCAAACAAGGGTGACTTAGGTGTAACTGGCTGATAGTTATCCTTTGACATTACATAATCTGAATATATATTTTTCAATTTGCCTTTAAGCGGGACTGGATAGTTTTCCTCAACAAGTTGCCAAGCTGACAATATCAATTGTGTTCTTGGAAATGCATCCTCTGTGCTTTGATCTATGTTATCAGGCCATTCATCAGTTATAGGAAATACAGCTTTCATCATAACCATCAAATCCTTTCTTACTTCAAGAGCTAAGTTCATGCTGCCATACTTTTGTATGATACTCTCTTTTTCAGTTTCAGATAGAGGCACTAAGGCCAGTTCTTTAATGAGGGACCCATTGTATACAGAAGGTGTTAAAGTTTCTACATAATTATCAAATGTTGTTGCTGTAAATGGTAAATCATTTTGATACATTTCCCAGTGTTTAATTGAAATACCTTCTATAATTAAACATGTGGTTTGTGCTATATTATTACATTTATCTAGAACATACCATCTAGGTGGTTGAGACACATTTAGGTTGCCTAACAATGAATGCAGCAAAAGGTGTTGTATGTCAGTCAGCATAAGAGGAATTTTTTCATCTTTAGTGACTGATAAAGAAGCAGCATTGCCATTAGTCTTCAAGCGAAATTTTGGAATGTGCTTCTTTTGTATTTTGGATGTCAGAATATTCAGATCTGAAAAAAAAAGCAAAATGGATTAGTTTACAACATGTGAAATCTTACCTAATCAACAGCAGGAAGTTAGGAACACAATATTTTACTAGTGTATGCAAAAAAGCTGCACTATCGCTTTTAGGGCTTAGTGTAGGTCAAGGAGAAACTGTGACCCATGATAGCCTATAAAAACCCTTCCGTTGTCATGCTTGCTATTTAGCATGTACAGTACTAATTCAAGAAGGTTATATGAGATAGGTACTTACTTTCTGACTCGTTGCATACTCGGCGCTTTTTATTGCATGGCTCTTTTAAAGCTTCGTTCATTGTTAAAATCAGCTAAATATTTATTTATCTTTAAACAATACTTGGAAATGTTTTGAAGAAGCGATCACGAAGCGATTACCGAACGATTAACGAAGTCAATAAGTCAATCGGTCGGACGTTTTATTCACAGACTACTTAGATTAGACTACTACGTAAATACCCCCAAGCAAGTAGAGATTACTACGTAGTCTACGTACGTATCAACATATACCTATACTATAGTATATTACATACAAGATATTATACACTAACTCTAATTTGATCATAGAAAATATCCTGTTACACAGAAAATCTTTTGTCTATGACCGGCTCTACACCCTTATACCTCCTATCCTAAGCATAAAGATAGATAGAATAGCACAGGAAAAAGGTACTGCGTAGACAGCTGGCAGTGTTATAAATAGGTAGTATGTAATCTGTGCGCTTGATATCTTGGTTGGGCGATTGACACAAAAGAAACACAAGGTCACAGCCGTCCACAGCTAAATATTGTCGATTACTATTATGTAAATGTCGGTTTTCTCTTTTACTCCTGTAGAAAAAGACGCGATAAAGATGATGTCCCTCTACTAGTGTCCAACCAAAGTTAACGTTGCTTTGCTTCATGCTTCATGAGCTAATAAACATTTCATCTTGATTTCTTTACTTCCACAGTTCCACTATAGTAGTGGAACTATTCACGGATTCGGTGAACAGAAAATTGATTGAGATAAATAAAAAAATACAATGGATTCAGCTTTACGTGAACAAGTTATGATAAATCAGTTTGTGTTAGCAGCGGGATGTGCACGAGAACAAGCTAAACAACTTCTACAATCTGCCCACTGGCAATTCGAGGTAATTTTATGCTACATGTAAACAAACAATACCATGAAATGGCTGCTAACTTATTTTGGGGTATATAACTGTCTTCAGGCAGTTTCTTAAACGTACAATAGGTATATTTTATAGTCTCGAAGAAATCGGTTGAACCTTTGTAAAATAAAAACTACACTTTGTGCATAATGCAAACTTCATTGATAATAAATAGAGCACGCAGTTGGTAAATAACATTCGTATGACACATTTGTTATTTACAATTTTACAAAGATTGATACCTAATTGGCTATAATTATTTTTCTATGTATGATATATCGTTAAATATTGCAAACATATTGTATTTAAGTACTTGTAGTGATATGTTTTATTTTTTATATTTATTTTAGAAGTAACCTCACATTTTTCTGTTTGTTTTATAACTATAATGTATATTTGTGTTTATGTAACTTTAAAAATAAACAATAACAATAAATTTAAGTCTGTGTTAAAAATATGTTTTTCTAAATGCACTATGAAAATATTTTGAACAGTAAATTCATTCCATATGCACTAAGAAACGAAACAATATATTAATAAGTAAAAATATTTTATTGTGTGCAAATTCTGCCATAATGCTTTAAGTTGATTTTAAGAAAAAGTTTATTTTAATATGAAAATGAATTCATGATAGGTACATTTTTTATATGTTTTACATTACAGACAGCATTATCAATATTCTTCCAAGAAGTGGCCATACCCTCAGGTGCAAATGGAATTGCAGCATCACATTATCACCAGGTAAAGTGTCATAATCATTTTAGTCTTTGAAGAAAAAGAAGTTGTCTTTTAAGTTTTAAAGATTAATTTTTTAAATGTTTTAAAACGAGTGATCAGATTCTGCATTAAAATTTGATCTCTTCTAATTTCTAGCACCTACCTATATTCTATTGAAAATTTACCTAATATTACTTTATAATTCATTTTTTCTTAGTGGGTCGCTATTGTATGTTTTATTTGTAGATAATATTTGTTTAAATTGATCTTGTATTATTTTAAAGTATATTTAGGAATAATGTGTGTTGGTATAACTCAATGATTTCAGCAATTAATGACGCCATGCAACACTCCCGCGACACCGCCTAACTTCCCTGATACATTAGCTGCCTTTTCACGGCTCTCGACGACGGGCAGTCCTAACAACGCGGGCGGGGGTGGCAACAACATGGCGCCGCCGGTCTCCCCGCTCGCCACGCACCCGCCGCCCATGCATCCGACACAAATGCAGATGCAAATTAACTCCTTTCCTGGATCACCGAATCCGCAGACGAACTATTCTCCACTCTCTTGTTCGACTGTAAGTTATTTTTGTTCTTGTTATGTTAAGCATGTTGTCAGTAGTGTATCAGTCCTTTAATAAACTGATTTTAGGGTCAAGGAATTCCTATTACTAAGCCTTCACTATCTGTCAGCCACATCAGAAGCTGTATTAGTTTAATTGTAATGGGTTGGTACCTTTTTTCACAGGACAATTCAGTGTACAAGTAGTACCTACAACATTCTCTAAAAATTTCATTAAAATATGTTTCATTTTTTTAAATGTTGGTAGTTAAATATGTTTTATTAATACACTATTATGATACCTTACAGGTATGCAGAGAGCAGATGCCAAGATAAATTGCAGGTAGTAGATTAGAACCATCTATAATTTATTTTTCTAATGGTGCGCATTATAAGCTGTGGACTTGTGAATATGTATTACTTTCAAAACACCCCACAACAGCTTTTGTTTTGCTGGACAATATTTGGGGTGCTATAGTCATTATATCATCATCTATATCATTATGACCTTATATCTTCACTGTTCGAATAATGATAAATACAAATTGCACTATCAAATTATTATTATAAATTATTTTACTACTTATGATTATTACTGAGATTATTAACTTTTGGTGTCATTATTAGCAGTAAATTATGATAATGATTGTATGTAATATGTACCTATTATAAAGTATAAGGTATAAATTTAATATTGTTGATCTTTTTTGTTTAAAATTTTTTATTTGTTTATGTTTATTTACATATACAAAGTAGAATATTTGGAGATTCCTATTTTATTTTTAACAGGATTTTAAAATAAATTTTAATGACATAGTTTATTTATTTGGTTTACGAAATATATATAAATTATAAGAAAGTTTGATACCATCAAAATAAAATTAAGAAGTGTTTCTAATGTACCATTATTTTGATTTATGTTTCGTGATTTTAAAGAAGGAATCTCCTTTAAACCTACTTCAAGTGGTTGTCCATAAGGTAAAATAAGATTACCTTTATAACACCTAACTTGTAAATTTTAATATATTTGTATTAAATGGTCCTCTGTTCACTTTTTTTTAGTCCGGGTTCCTAGAACTCATTTTATTAGGTAACTACATATACTTACAGTAATATTATATTCACACCTTTACAAAGTAAAAGGTCCAATTTATAGGTTCATAGATATTATTTTTGTGGTATTAGAAATTTTAATATATAATAATGATTTGTTACTAACATAACAATAATATAGCACTTAATTCATAAAAATAAATATTTGTTGGAGTAACAAAATTGTGTAATGTACATCATTTATGCACTGACAAATTGATGGTGACAACTGGATGTCAGAAATGAAAACGTTGAAATTATTGTAAATTATATGAAATCAATTAAAAAAAAAGTTCTCTCAGGTTTGTTTATGAGTTCATTAACATATCTTTTATTTCTATAAAAATAATTTGTTTACTTGTCTAGCGCCAAATTATAGTAGAGATTTTAAGTAGTAATAATTGTATTTGTTGCGCTCAAAGTATCTATTTGATTATTTCCTTGATTATTAAATATTAATGTTTAGTCTTGGTTAAATCATATCGATAGGCAAAATTTGGCATCTAATTTTAAGTACATGATTACATTGAAACTATTACTAAAAAATTTACGCATAAATTTTATGATCATTTATAAAATATACCTTTAAACAAAAGTAAAGTAAGTACCTGTTATAAAATTTCGCTTACAGTTATCATCAGATCTTAACTGCAATCAAATGTTTCTGATTTTTACTTTTGCATCAACTATAATATAAAAATTCAATTTGTACAGCATAAATAAAATGAAATAATCATATATTTGTTTTATTATATGTATTATTAGCTGTGCCCTCCAGTTTTCCCTGCATTAAAAACTGTAATATAACGCTTGATAGCCTATAGCCTTCCTTGATAAATGGACTATCTTTCACTAAAAGAATTTTTCAAATTGGTCCAGTAGTTCCTGAGCTTAGCGCATTCAAACAAATAAACTCTCAGCTTTATATAATTAGTATTGATATATTTAATTTACCTTAAGTCCCAAA
>DWQK01002537.1:0-12982 GCA_018231225.1 Noctuana stator | reverse complement strand
AATCACCGCCTGATAGTTATTTTGGAAATATATTTCATGTACAGAATTGACCTCTATACACATTTATTATAAGTATAAATGTATAGATTCTATTCGGATTTTAACTTCTATGCGAGCGAAGTCGCGGGGATATACTAGTGTTGTAGTGGTAAATATACTCACCTATCCCTGACGATGGTGAGTTTGAAGGTGGCTCTAAAATGGGGCTCGTCTAAGCAAGGAAATGCTGATCGGGCGTGCGTCAACCAGAATCTGGAGACTGCGCAGCGACTGAAACCAACCGCAACCAATAACAACTCCCACAGGTTGCCTTCATTCTTTACATGTCCCACTGTTGGGCACGTGTTTCTCACCTTCAGAAGACCGGTGAAGGCCTGGAGCGTACTCCACTCCAACCCTTGTCGGATGTAGTTGAACCGTCCAAAAGGCCTCCGACAAGGCTTAACGACTGTTATCTATCGAAGACAATAAAGTAGGTACAGCACTTTTAACGAATTATTTACTTTTCTCAAAGATATCTGAAGTCGGATGTTGTCGAACCGTCCAAAAGGCCTCCGACAAGGTTTAACGACTGTTATCTATCGACAACAATAAATTACCTAAATCACTTTTAACGGATTTTTTTGCTGTTCTTAAAGATAATAAAGGTACGGATCTTAGAGGTACGGAACCCTTGTCGCGCGTGTTCTTTTCGCACTTTGGCCCGGTTATTTTTTCTGTTCAGAATGGCTCCATGGTGGTATGGTATACTCACTGTCTGTGAGATCCAGCTAAGAAGAATCCTCGCTGCCTTTCGTTCCTCTCCAATTTCGTTATGAACCTTAGACTCAAAGTGTAATTGAATTTGCGTCGCAGTTTTTCCTGGAAGAAGACAAAAAAAGCATTTATTTTCTTTCTTACAGCACGCAAATTATTTTTATTATAAGTGTAGAGGCATTTTGAATAGAACATTCTTTTCTTTTCCTTCCTCTCTCTCTTTCTTTTCTTTCCTTTCTATCTTTCTTTTCTTTCTGCCTTTCTTTCCTTTCCTTTCTATCTTTCTTTCATTTCTCTCTTTCTTTTGTTATTTTTCTGTCTTTTCTTTCTTTAGTATGGCGCACAGAACTCCAGCGAACACAGACAGTGCTGGCGATGTACAAAAGAAAGAAAAAGAAGAAAAGAGAAAAGAAAAGAAAATATAAGAAGAGATATAAAATAAAGAAAATTATGTTTTATTAGCTGTGACACGCGCTTTCACCCGCGTTAAGAATTGCAACGTAATACTTGATAGCCTCATGAATGTAGCTATCATACACAACAAACAAACAAACAAACTCTTCAGCTTCATATCATTAACTATAGATTAGTAAAGATTCATAATGCCTCCACACTTAGAACTAAAAAAATGCATTGCAAATATTACAGTTGGCACAATTACCTTAAACTCAATGTAAGTCTGGTCAGCCTGCGGGTAGTCCAAACTCTTCACAACCTTGGGTCCCAGAGAGCCCCCACTCTTGAACAGCGCGCGTTCCGTTACGTTCATGTCGCGGATGTTCAGAACCAGGAAGGTAGTGTCCCTTTCCAGCCTGAAGTCGATTGACACCTCACCTGGCAACACCGCAAACAAGATTTGATCTAAATCTGCCAGCCAATTCATACGGTCCATGTAATAGTTGATGATGATGAACGAAGATGACGGATAAGGTGGTAGAACTAGGTTCGGAGGAAGTACCACCGCTGCATGTCAGTCGTGAAGCTGATGAAGCGATTCAGTTGTGTTTCGGTGGAAAGGTGCAGTTGCACACTCACATGAGGCCACCATCAGCCGGCGGCAGCAGCGCCACTACATGCCACCTCGGGCAGGACACAAACCTGCTTCTTTGATGTCCATGGGCGGTAGCACTTACCACCAGGTGGCCTGCATTCTCATCTGCTACTTAGTGAGCACAAGTGACAGCTAAGTGACAACTTACCTCTCAACTCGCCAGTGGTAAGGTTGGGGTGAAGCCACAGGCTGTAGTGCTTCGGGACCACGAAGGTCGGAAGACGAGCTCCTCTCCAGGGGAAAACCACACCGTTGCTCGCCAATCGCTCTCTGGTAAGGTTTAAGGAAAAAAATCGTCAATGAAGTCAATTTGAAATCCGACTTTAAGCCAAGAAAAAATAATAAAAAAAAACAAAGTTTTTTTTGGTTTAATTTGATTTGATTGTCGCTGCAGTACTTTCTGCAGTAGCTGCAGTGCAGTACTTCAGAAGCGCGCTGCGGCCTGCTGGTAGTGTGGATCGCAAGCGATCTCACTGTTAAACAACGTCGGGCGCGACAACACTCGGGTGTCGCCGCTAGTGGCCACATGCGCGCTACGTGCTTCGGAGGGCACGTGCAGCCGTCGGTCCCGGTTGTTATCGACAGATAACACTCGTTGAACCTGCTCGGAGGCCCTTTGGCCGGTTTGGCAACATCCGACACGGGTTGCCCACTAACTCGTATCTCCAAACCTATTATATTTTATCTATCTATTAAAAAAAACCGCATCAAAATCCGTTGCGTAGTTTTAAAGATTTAAGCGTACATAGGGATATAGGGACAGAGAAAAATCGTATGGATAAAATGACATTGGGAACGTAACTCGATTACTTAACGTAGTTCTTTATTATTCGTGATAGGGCTACCGTTTTGTAATCCTAAACTTACTTGTTAGCTGTTGTTGAACTTTCTTCAGATTCCGTCGGAGCTTGGCCAGGAAGCAGTGGGTTTTCACCAGCGCAAGGACAATCTGCAACGAAACCAAACGAAAGAATTTAAAATTAACTAGCTGAGCCCCGCGGTTTCACCTGCGTTAAAAAGAATTTTCCAAATCGATCCATTAGTTCCTGAGATTAGCGTATACATTTAAACAAACAAACTCTTCAGCTTTCTATTATTAGTATAAATAAGGATAAAGAAGGAGATAAGAGGAGAAAGGAGAAGACGGAGAAGGTCTCTCTTTCTCTCCTTCTCTCTGTAAGCGATTGGAGAACTCACCAGGCTGGGGAGTGGCATATACCACTATGAGGGCGGTGGCAAACATGGCTGATAGCACCAGTGCAGCTAAACACAGCGCGCGGCGCTGAGAGCACACTGCTACCGGCGCATCTCCTAACTCTCGAGCCTCTCTGGCCTTGTCAGTATCTGAAATGAATGAGTGCCGAGAGTTTTTCCGCGTCATTTTCTCTCGGCCCAGCGTAGCCGTGGCGTGCAGGAGCGGCTTCTGAGCATGGCAAACGGGGCAACCGCCCAGGGCCTGTCTCTTGCCCCTCGCTCTATCATTTACGTATACTGGGCCTTAATAATCAACAAAAATAATTTATAGTCTATATGTTTAACTTTATTTTTTCAATTTATTTACACATTTAAATTCAAAATGAACGTACTAATGTAATGTTTTGAACCTCTAAATGTATTTATTTATTTCAAACCGCCCCGATTTCCGCTATGGCTGGTCGCTCCTGTATTCAAGACTTACGGCCGTTTCATCATTAGAGCTCGCGTGAACGCATGTACTGAAATACTGTAATTAAATCAGATCCTATAAAACACAGTACCCGCAAACAATCAGTAAACTTCTAGTAAAAGCTGAGAACTTTTCGGTCTTATAATATAATCGATCAGCAACAGTGAAATATCGGCTCAAACTATGTTATAGTCACTCTTCTGAACCTAACATGCGTTGGGCCATTTCGTCGTCTCGTCTATGTTTTATTCGACACTACCTGGTGCCCGTGATTTCTTCTCCGCAGGATTAGCATGTGGAGCAATTTACGCAACATCTTTATAAATTATAATTATTGTAGCCTATGTGTTATTCTATATTATTGTAAAGTTTCATTAAAATCAATTTAGTAGTTTTGACGTAAAAAAGTAACAAACATCCATCCATCCATACTTATAAACTTTAAGTAATCGTTTTTAGCTCGGATGATACGGGGCCCCTGCAAGGGCGAGACCCTGAGCAGTTGCCCCACTCACCACCTCCAAAAGCCGGCTCTGGGTGTTTACGTACGTACTGTAGACATGTCTCCGACACTCATCTTTATAGGACAGAGCAGCGCTTGCGGCGCAATTGACACTCTGAGAGCGCCACTTGAGAGCGAGATCCTTTATTCCCTCAGTCAAAGCTGTTTAGGTCTTCAGGTCGTTGCCATAACACAGTTCTCAAGTATTCACAACCTTTTTTTTAGTTCTCAAGAATTAAAATGGGCTAACGATTATTTCGCCGACTTCTATAAGGAGATGCTATGATCAGTGATTGTCTTTGTGTGTGTCGACGACCACGACATTGGGAATCCTATTGTGGGGCTGTGAGTGTGGGCCCTCGTCACGGGGACTATTTTACTAAGACTTCGACAGCATCGCTACGGTATTGCGACTGTATCGATGTAAACGCGTGACCGTGTCGGACGATATCCAGGGGAGAGTGGAGGGAGGGGGGGGAGGGAAGGTGTGGCGCGAGAGTGGAGAATCGAGCAACAGTCGCGTTTAAATCGCAACCAGCGTTTTATCGCCATTTAGGCTACCTCGAAGGGACGGGTGTCGGGGCGACCAGAAATTACAAATGGCGACCAGTATCCGTTTAGGCTGTCGCAGAAAAAAAATTGGCGACTTTAGGCTAGGTTAAGTTTTTGGCAGAGAACCGTAGAAAAAAAATTGTTTGGATTGAAAAATCTTTGAAATGAGAAATCTGAACCTCAAAAATCGATTTAAGAGCAGGACGAGCTAATAATTTGGGCGATTCGTCTGGCGACACTGACCGCAATCGAGACACTCGCCGTGATCGAGGGCCCTATGAGGCGTGTTTTATTTATTTAATTAATTTTATTATGCATATTAACTCACCAGCAAGGAACGCGACATCATCCAAATCTTGATCGACCATGTTCCGCCAAGCTGCCGCTGAAAGCGGAAATAATAAATTTTAAGTTTTTTATAATTTGGATTTCTCTTAATCTTATTTACCCGGACGATCGAGCTTAGCTCAGTGTAGTGTATGTGCCAGCATACATAATCTGTCTTGTGTACTCTGTGTTGATTAGCTTACGTCACTGTCAATGTCATTGGAGAGCGCGAAGGCGGGCAAAAAAAATTTGACATATTTGACATGGCCTTGAGTGGCTTACTATTAATCACAGACTACATAGAATGTCTATTAATAAGCGATGGATGTATGATAATCAGACACGGGGGCATTGTAGAGTCAGGGAAATATAGATAACAGGACACTCGATATTTTATTTGTAGTAAATCTAATGAATTGAATTGATATCTTAATTATTATCTGACAGGGTACTTCAAATGTTAAAAATTGTGATGACTTAGCTCACCTTTGGCGGAGCCGTTCCTATCGGCTTTATATTTTCCGATGGGCTCCATTTGTATACCGTCCATCTCACGCCCCCGGCATACCGAAGACCCTCTGAAACATTTTCATCATGATAATAATTTATATTCTGTTCGAGAGATAGGTACTAACATAATTGTATACCTATACCTTTTTAAGCAGCTTACGGCACGCAGAGGACTGCGATAGCAGAGGATTTATTTAAAGTTTTTTTATATACAATACTAGAGACCCGCCCCGGCTTCGCACGGGTGCAATGCTGATACTAAATACACTACAGAAAAACTGTGAACGTTCAAACTCTTCAATCACTCTATTTATTAAAAAAAACCGCATCAAAATCCGTTGCGTAGTTTAAAAGATTTAAGCATACATAGGGATATAAGGACAGAGAAAGCGACTTTGTTTTATACTATGTAGTGATGCGTTAACAAATACATTGAAATGAATTAAATAAAACTAATAGTTGCAACACTTACGCTAATAGATGGCGTTACTGGTCGCTGAAACTATTTTAATCAGTCGCACTTACTTACCTCTAGTTTCTTTGTTTGTTTGTTTTATATGTATATAGTCTGTTTTAAAACAATACTTCTTGTATAACTAGAATTGTTCTTTGGTTGGAATTAATTATTACTTATTATAACAAAAATCGTACTTAATCCGTGTTACAAAGTACAAATGCTTTTCCGATTAATTCTCAGGGTCGGAATCTCGTTACAGATAATAAAGCAGGGGAGAATAGGAATGAAGGGGATGCATTGGATTATGCATCCCCTCACTGCAGTAGACCTTTGTTATTCTTGCTTTTTTTGAAGTCATTTTTTAAGAGCAGGAATATGACGCTTCATAAACGCAGTAATAAGATGAATTTATTCTACCTCCCACAGCCAGGACCAATTAAGATAAAAGAATATAAAATGTAAAGGAGCTAACATTTATAACGATTTGCCTAGAAACCTGTAACGGAAACTTGTACCAACTGGTACAACTGGAAAATTGTACCAACGTGTACTATAAAAAGTCTAAATAAAAATGAGTTTGAGAACTATAGCGTATAGAGTATAGACTAGACAGACACCCAAACGCGACATCTTTTTTCAAATCAATCCATTTCCCATTACAGTTTGGCGGATATTAGCAAAATCGGAACGACTTTCCTTCAAAATTGTTGACGGATATGGAAGTAAAGCCCCCGTAACGCCAAAGTGATTTGGATGCCAATTCGAATTTCATCTTGAAAAACATAAATTGATATTTACGGTGCTAAGTTGCTGGCTTAACTATAAGAATGCGAAATAATTTTTAAGTACATTTTTATTCTTAAATCGCTGAATGTTTAAATAGGAAATAATTATTATTTAATTGGCTGAATGTGTTAAATTTTGGTATCATAATATTCGAATTACGAATCTCTTCAGTCCAAAATCAGTCTAATAGCAAAGAATATTTAAATATTTATCCCGTTCCATTTAAAAAAGTATTTTAAAGCATGTTACCTTTAACCCGAAAAAAAAAAACAAAAACTTAAAAAGCCCGACTCACACTCTTCTCACAGAACACAAAAATGAGGCACACACAATTGAGCATTCAGCCATAAACGGAACATGTAATGTACCAGGGAGTGTGGAGGGTGCTTAATCAGGTCATTAACTATCCTACACACATGCGTTGCACAAAATGCCTGCATTATGCAACTTTGTAAGCACGGTGGAAGACTTCAAGCAAGTAACTTCCTTTCATGTCTAATTGACTATTCGTATGCCTAGCTATAAAGTAGACGGGTAATTAAGTTTTTGGGAAATGTTTACTAAAGTTTGTTAATAGATGTTAAATAATATTTAAGGCCGAAGGTCAGACAGGATGTTTACGACCCTGAAGGCTAGGCTAGCCATGGTGGTAGAGCTTATAAAGTTCAATCGGATAATAAACAACGCTGCCTTCATAACCAGACATTACGCAAGTCTTGTAAAAAGTTCTTGCTTCACTTCACACGGGAAGCACAAACATTCAAGTAACAAAATAATCCCCAAATCCGTTCACCCAGTCAAAAGTTATGAAGTAACATAAAAAAATACAATTGAATTGAGAATCCCTTCCTTTTTTTTAACCCGGTTGAAAAACCTTTGAGCGTAGCTTTCCATTTTTATATCAAAACTGGCTGCGAAAGTAGCGTATGATCTCGAAAATGTAAAAATGCAGCTCACAGACTACCTACGAACAAGTCATTATGCATTATTATTGTTCGTAGCAGAGTAGCAGACTACTCTTGCTGATGCTCGGTTTTCATTTTGAAAGCATGTGGCATTTGGGTCGGGAATGATTATGTAGCATCAAAGCATCATCTACACGAAATGTAGTAGTAAGTAGGTATCGATAGTGAAGACACGTTTTTTTTACTATTAAGTCACATATAGGCACGGATTAATTAGCTCATACATTTTATTAATTTCATATTCAAGTACAATTTCATCGAGTGTTTACAAATACCTTATGATGAATAAAAATGTTTCTATTTATTTATTTATTTATTTGCTTTTATATCTTACAAGAGTCCGCTCATTGTGCATTGGTGGAAATTCGGCCGTTACTCATTTTGTGTTTCCAAAAATATTTTATTATAATTATAAATTACATTAATATTTTAGTGGTAGGTACCTCCTCGGCGAACTTTATAAGTTTACGTACAACCTAAAAACATACTTTCTTTTCTTTAAATTTTTTGAGCTACAAACTAAATAGATATAATTATGATCTGTAGGTACCTAAATGCGTTTGGCCTAGACCTTTACAGTTTTCTTAAAGGTCAACTGAAGAAAATAGCTCTATTATAAAGTCTCAAGGTCCACACCCTGCACGTTGATCAATTCTTATTGGTTTTATTATGTAGATATCAATATTAACAAACAATTTAATGTGCAAGCCTTTAATATTCACTTTTATAATTCACTTGGCATAACAATCTTTTTCACTTCTCGTTATTCACATAAGCAATTTAAAAAAATCTATATTCCACATTTGAAAAATAAATCTAGTTTTATTTCTTTTATGCCGAAATTTCAAAAATATCCTTTCCTTACCCTTTAGTAAATTTATTTGCAGACTTTAAAAAAACAGCATTAAATTACCTATAAATAAATAAAACTAATGCTTATTATACTCATATACTAATTTAAAAAATATATAAACAACTTACCAGGACTTTTGTTCCAATTATAAATTCAACACCCACATACACTACAATCTTTCGTTCGGAAATAAAACACTTTTTTTATAGGAATCCGTAATTCTAATGTTTATTTTTACAGTAAGTTTGCACTGAATCTCCCAATTTATGGAAAACAGAGAACCGATGCGTATTTTCGCTACTACGCGACTGCACGGGAAAATGTGAGGGAAAATCGATTTTGAGCGCGAAAGAGACTTCCGTTTACTGTGCTGTGTTAGAGCGAGACAGGTTCATATAAACACATACAAGAGGGAAAGAGATGATTGTTGTCGTGTGGTTGGTGGTTGGGCGGAGGGTGGTTTTATTTTGTTGGCGCGAGTGTTGAACCCTCGGAAATGGGGCTGAAAAGTGTTACTATTTGTTTTCAGAAATATAAATTTATTGAGAGAATTAAAAAAATATAAATATCTTGGTTCGGATATGATTAATGTATGTACCTATTTATTATTTTTAATTATATTTATTTTTTCTGTATATATTAGTACCTATTCCTCATATAATTTATGTAAATATATCTCTCGATTTCGAGACGCGTTCTTCATAACGTAAGCAAAAATGTTTTTTTTTTTATGAAATACTTAGGTGGAGATAGGGAGGACAATTAGGCAAATACTGCTGCCCATGTATTGCATATGCATCTATGTTGCGGGTTGTCACCGAGAGTGGGTAAAAATATTTTAAAAAACAATGGGTCACGTTAATGGGATACGTTCCCGAACACATCTGGTAATAAAAACAATAGAAGTCGAAAGCGAAATCTGAAGTAAATCTCGTTCTAGAAACTTCGAGATACTTCGAGATACGATCTCAATGGTAGCTCTTCTCAAGTGTTGTCATATGGCTGGTGGAGACTGGATAACTAGAGTAGAGTAATAACAGGATCCACTAATCTAAACTGGGACGTACAGCTAACCTAAAAACATGTACAACTTTGCGACATTTATAATTGCCTGGTAGCTCAGTTAAGCGCCTAGAAAGTTATTGCGTCGACGAGCGAAATTAATATGAAATGCAGATATGTAAATACATAGATCGTTAGGTAGAATAATATCACCTAAGCTACGAGTATATTATAAATAGCCCACTACCTTTTTCTCGGAGCTTTTGAGTAGCTCACAAAATGTCAAGCCATTTTATTTCATTTTTATTTATTAAAATTTGTTTTATTTTTTATGTGAACTCTCATGTTCATTATGTTCATAATTAACTAATAAAAAATGTTTCCATCTCAAAAATGCTGTTATATTTTCAGTTCCCATATTGTCAGCCCACAACTATTTAGAGGCTTCATTCATGCTTCATTTGTCTTAAACCTAAAAAACTAATTAGTGCTCATAGGTGTTCTTTTATTTCTTTAATCATTATCAGTGACTGACGACTGTTTGAGTGGCGTTGACGGCCATTGACATTGACAGATTTGACATTGACATTGACGTTACAATCGAAGCATTTAGCGTAGTCAATACTCAATAGTCATTTTTGAAATTCGTACTTCGTTCATTTCATTCATGTCATGTCATGTTTTAAATATTTCGTTTGTTTAGCAAAAATTAAAGGTGTTCTGTGTTGAATTCTGTTAATTCGAGATATTAATAACAAAAGACATAAAATGGCTGTAAGTATTAAGAATTAGCAGATTGAGATCATACGTAAACATGGTGTAATACTCGCAAACGCAAAGAAACATTAATTTAGTTATAACCTCAAATGTAGAAAAAAACATGTTTTAAAATTCAAAAGTGCCGTTTTAATAATCAAAATATGACTTGAATTATGCTCTGCTTTTATTAAATAACATATCAATTAAGCTTAAAGTCATATAATGGACGAAACTTGGCTTAACTCATAAAGTCTCAAGATTCCATAATAGAGTCCTTAGCAACGACATAAACATGTTGTGAAAATGTTCGAATATTGCTTAAATCTGCTTTTAAATCGTTGTGCGAATTCATAATTCAATAGTTCTCTACAGAAAACAAAAATTAATTGGCCATTAATAATAACTTTTCTTCGTTTTTCTTTCATTTTCTTTTTATGGAGACGTCATGCCAGACTTATGCAAGATTAAACTATCGGCCAAATACATATCCACCATAATGTAACACTATGTTCGTTATTGATCGCCAGCAGCCTTAAACAATAATTTTATATTGGTCATTAGCTTAGCGCTTATGAGAAACTAGCGACTCACCCCGGCTTCGCACGGATGCAATGTTGATACTAAATACACTACAGACAAACTGTGCACGTTTATACATATAAACATTCCTCTTCAATCACTCTGTCTATTAAAAAAAACCGCATCAAAATCCGTTGCGTAGTGTTAAAGATTTAAGCATGCATAGAGATATAGGGACAGAGAAAGCGACTTTGTTTTATACTGTGTAGTGATAAGTATAAAAATACGCTTCTCACTCACAGCCCCACACTAGGATTCCCTGTATCGTGGGTGCCATGGACACATAGAGACAGACCGGGAACAGAATTCTAAATTCATTATTTAAACTTCTGACCCACTGGGAAACCCACCGGGAATCAAACCCTTCGAATTGAAACCTAGCGTGGTAACCACTACACCACATGGATTGTCAATGCTATTTTTTTTGTAATTTTTCCTATGTTGCTATATTATTATAGAGTATAGATGATTAAAACCAATAATAAGCTTACACTCATCAGCGGCAACATTAACAATAATTTTATATTTAGTAAGAAAAAAATATTTATAAGAAACTAACTAACCACAACGAACCTTTTGCCGCCATTACGATGTACTGTGTTTTTGACGTTCATCGAGTGTATACAAATACCTTATGATGAATAAAAATGTTTTTATTTTTATTATTTTTATTTATTAAAAGATGTCTGAACTTATCTATTTACAATATTGTGACACAAATGTGCATAGGTATGTTAGATCCTGTGAATTAAATAGACTTTATAATTTATATTCCAGTCGCTAGCAGCCGCACAAGTCCAGGAGGTGCGCTCGATAACACGCATAGAACGCATTGGTGCACACTCACACATCCGAGGTTTAGGTCTCGATGACTCGCTGGAACCCCGCGCCGTGTCTCAGGGTATGGTGGGGCAGAAAATGGCCAGGAAAGCGGCTGGTGTCATCTTACAGATGATACGGGAAGGTTGGTTTTATTGGAATTATTGTATATGTTGCAGAACTTGTATATTTCCTTGAGAAGGTAAAGGTTTTAAGTTCGCCTAAGGTGGGTAAAGTTTGCCTGAAGAGGGTACAGTTCGCCCGATGAAGGTATGGTTTGCCTGTACAGTTGTAAAGGGTACAGTTTGCATGGGAAAAGTACGGTTTGCTCTAGGAGGTAACAATTTGTATGAGAAGGGTATTAATTCTATTATCACATTATTTCAAGCAAATACTAGATCATTTCATTGTATTTTCAGGTAAAATAGCAGGCAGAGCAGTTCTTCTAGCCGGACAGCCGGGCACGGGCAAAACTGCTATCGCCATGGGCTTAGCCCAAGCCCTTGGCCCGGACACACCTTTCACAAGCATGGCGGGTTTGTAAATGTTTAATTAGTTTTATGCGGGGAGAACTTACATTTTTCCCTCGGGAAGGTACCACCGCTGCCGCTAAGTTCTCTGAAGCGGGTCTTGTAGCAAGTCCTTGTGTTCCAAAATACTTTTTTGTTTTCAGGCTCGGAAATATACTCATTGGAAATGAGCAAAACTGAAGCATTGACGCAAGCCATCAGGAAATCTATTGGGATAAGGATCAAGTAAGGATTTATAGAAAACTAAATATTTACGATAATCATGACATAAGCTCAATAATATATAATATTAATAATTATTAATTATGTTTACATTAACACTTAAAATTGTTGCTGGTGCAGCCCCGCTACAATTTTACTCCTCTTCGTCCGTTTCCAGGGAGGAATCGGAGATAATAGAGGGCGAGGTGGTGGAGCTGGTGGTGGAGAGGGCGGCGGGCAGCGGCGGCGCCAGGAGCGGCCGCCTCACGCTCAAGACCACCGACATGGAGACCAGCTACGACATGGGCGCCAAGATGATCGACTCGCTCGTCAGGGAGAAGGCATGTTAAATCATCTATCATCTCTATCTGACACAGTTTATTTTCCCTCTTCATCTTTATTTTTCATTGTACCGTTCGTCTTCACATTTCATTTTCGTTGTCTTCTCGAGTCGAGTGGTTATCTTCTCTTTTAATTTTTCTATTTCATTGTTCCGGTTATCTTCATCTTTCATTTTCGCTGTCCTATTCATCTTCACCTTTCATTATCACTCTTCATTTTTCTTTTTCATTGTCCTGGTTATCATAACTTTTCATTTTCGCTGTCCTATTCATCTTCACCTTTCATTATCACTCTTCATTTTTCTTTTTCATTGTCCTGGTTATCA
>DWQK01002536.1:0-12983 GCA_018231225.1 Noctuana stator | reverse complement strand
CGTACGTGATGTTATATGTTTGACTTGACGTTTGTTGTTATCAAAGTTGACAAAATTCTTAATTCGTATTTCGTCGATAAATTCGCTAATCACTATAAT
This sequence comes from Noctuana stator, assembly GCA_018231225.1. NCBI lineage: Eukaryota > Metazoa > Arthropoda > Insecta > Lepidoptera > Hesperiidae > Noctuana > Noctuana stator. Next base: position 12,884 of record DWQK01002536.1, on the reverse strand, counting down.
ATTCGCTATCGTGGTTTAATTTAACTCGTTTATTGAAGTGAGTGTTTTGAACTGAGGCAGGTTCTTACTCGAGATGGATAATTTTATTTCTTATATGGATGACAACGTTTCGTTACATTTTTATCGTATTTAAACTTGTTAAAATAGTCAAAGGACTAGATAAGTGTTCCGCCGAAATCTTGTGGTCATTTTTCATTATTTTTAAGATGTCCCTTTACGATGATTTGGATACTATCAAAGCTCGGACCACGGAAAAGGTAGCTGGTTGGTCATCGGGCATAAAGTTATTACAATCCCAATTGCAACTTAAAAAAGCTGCTATAACACAGCCAAAAAGAGAAGCATTGCGGCGGTCTACTCAGGTATGACAAACATTGCTTACAACTTACACTTCGACATACTATAATTAGTTTTTACTTTATATTTTAATGATGTGTCCTCTCGATAAATAAAAAACTAGCCTTTTTATACAGTTAAGTTTTTTTAAGTTAGGCTTTGTCATACTTTGATTTTTTTTGTGTAGTTATAAATCACTGGCAGGGCATCATGATACTTGTATTCTTTAAACCATAATAAGGTTGAATTAAATTACAGAAATATATACTATAATTATAATTTAGCTTTAAATGTATCTTGGTTTTCTGGCAGGTCCTAACACCAGTAATTGACTTAAAAAGTAAACAACGAGATGATGATGAATCAAATTCAAGCAGTCCACACAGAAATTCAAAACCATTGACTCCTGCATCCACAGTCCGCGATTTCGACTGGAATGTGGCTAACGAGTATGACCCCATGTGGCCTAATGATTATGAAAAAGTTGCCAAAGGTAAATAATATTATATTATTATTATATGCTAAGGATTTTTCATTTTTTTTGTCTTCAATTAAATAAGTAGTAATTAAATGAGCTTTCAGTCCAATGATGTTATGTGGTTATTGATACTCTTAAAAAGGACTTTCCGGAATCAATAGTTTTTAAGATATCCAAAGCGGTTTCTTAACTGCTCTGGATCAAATAAGCAAGTTCTACCATCCATCTGATTTATTAAGTAACTGAAGGACAGTCCTCTAATAATTCAGGTATCAACTTTGTTTAGTTGTGAGTTGTCAGGGCAGCTATAATAAAAGCAAAGACAGCAATATACAAGGCAGTAAATTGGCACAATGTATTTTTGAATTTATTAATAAATCAAAAATTAAAAAAAATGTGATTGCAGAGTTGCAAAATAAAAGGCTACAGCTTGATGCAGGTGACAGAGGCGACAGGTCTGACAGAAAGCGCAAATCCAGGTTTGGGGATGATGAGGACACAATACCAGAAAAGTCACTTGTGCCTATGGTATGTATGGACAGATCATAAAGCAATTCTTTTTTTATGTCATAAATATGTAACCATTCCTGTTTATATGTGTTTGAGAAGTGTTTTAAAAATGTTTACTTATGTAATTTAGTGTGCTTATATTAATTTGCACCTAATTTTTTGGATAAAGATTGAGGTAAAGCGTCATAATATCCTGAGAACACATTTTTTATTGTGGCCCAAACCCTATTTCTCAACTAATAATAATACAAATTTATCTATCATTGACTCTCTTTATTGCACTTAAAAATGTACTTGACTCATTGCATTTTGAAAAAGTGAACTGTTTAATTTGCACAAAATATGTTAAGGTATAAAATATTATTCTGATTAAAGTGCTTTGGTTGTATAATGGTGTAATAAACACATAGGAATAATTTATTTCTGTAATTGTTTTTCTTCAGCAACCTGAAGAGGAAGAGGCAGAGGAAATAACAAAACGCTCAGCAGGTGTTGCCATAGCACCACCGCCATCACTTACAGTTGAAACGCCATCACCTCCACCCTTACCAGCTTCCACACCTGCATCTGGAGGTTTCTCCATTGGTGGCTATGGTACTAGTTCAATTGCTGCCAAAATTATGGCAAAGTATGGTTTCAAGGTTAGTTATTGCAAAAAAACTGGTAATATTTGTATATATTTTGTTATTAATTCATATTGCTATAGAATTTTCTTTTCATTATCTATCTATCTTTCTAAGTGAATGTTATTGATGACTGCCCACAACTTCAACTACTTGAACAGGCTAGGCTAATGTGCTAAATTTCATCCAAATGTCATCCGGTATGTAGTGATTTCACATAATTATACGAGTATATTAAGAAGTATTGACTGGTTTTTTATTTCTAGTCATTTATGATTCAGCTGCTAAACTGGAAGTTTTGAATTTGATTTCCACCCAAACATTTGTCTAATGGAAATACTTGTTTTTTGTGTGTGCTGTAATACTATAGATCTTATAGATAACATACTTTATTTTGGTCAGATAGCCTTATAAGAGTTGACCCAAGATATTTATTAATTGCACACACACAATGCAATTTTAGAGTTTTATTACTTTCAGAATCATAAAGTAATTAATTTATAAAATATAAATTGTATTTCAGGAAGGTCAAGGTTTAGGGAAGAAAGAACAAGGTATGTCTGTGGCTCTTCAAGTAGAAAAGACATCTAAAAGGGGTGGACGCATTATACATGAGAAGGACAATTCTGTGATGCCACCTCCTGCATTTGCTATGCCTGTTTTCCCTGGACCAGGTATGTATATAATGACTTTGAGACTGTTACAGACCTTAATCATAAACTCCCATCGATAGTCCCGTGGCGACGGAGACTTTGTACTTATAAAGTGGTTTATAACACTCATTAACTATTTAGTGATAAAACCATTACCTATAAATAACATGAAATTAAAATTTTTTAGACTCGCCCAGTGCTACCAACTCCAATTCCCCTCAATTTGGAAAATCTGAGCCGTCCATAACAGAAATAATGAAATCACCCAGCAAAGTAGTTTTGCTCAGAGTAAGTTTAGATATATTATTTGCATGTGTGGTTTAATGTAATTTCAAGATTGACGCTTTTATGACTGTTGCAGATTATTATTAAATAAGTACATTATTCTGAATAACGAAAATATAAATTAAATAGCTCCCTTTATAAACAAAGACATTACAAATAATTGTAATTTTCCATATTAATTATGTTGTTTACTACTTTAAAATCAGTAAACTAAATTATAGACATCTGATTATGAATGAGATTAAAGTTCACCATAATATTATGGCGGTAATATTATTGGATACAAATATTTAATATTTCAGTTAGTTATTAAGTATATAAAATAATCAATACTAGGAATACATTTGGTACATATTTTATGTCTTTACAGAATATGGTGGGTCCTGGTGATGTGGATGAGGAGCTAGAACCTGAAGTAAAAGATGAATGCAATACTAAATATGGTGATGTCATTAAAGTCTTGATTTTTGAAATGCCTAATATGCCTGCTGATGAAGCTGTTAGAATATTTGTGGAGTTCAAGAGAATAGAAAGTGCTATTAAAGCAGTGGTGGACTTGAATGGGCGGTTTTTCGGGGGAAGACAAGTCAAAGCTGGGTTTTATGATGTCGAAAAATTTAATACCTTGCAATTGAGTGAATAAAGTTAAAGTTATTGACATTTATCAAACTAAGAAAAAAATATTCTTTTTAAAATATTTTTAATTTAATTCCTACATCCATTTTCTTATTCCTCATAATACTATCCCTACTACAAACATTAAAAAGGTTTGTGTTGCACAAGGATTACTATTGATGCTTGTCACGCTTGTATGAGAATGACATTTACAGAGAATCAGAGAACTAAGACAACATACACTTTAATTTGTAATATTTACGTTTGACTTAAATGTAGCTTTTTGATAAATACAGAAAAAGATTAAGGTTCCATACACAATTTAAATTTAAACAAAACAGGCATCTTAACTTAAGAAACAAAAATTGAATTTAGCACCAAATACATACTATCTTTTTTTTTAGAAATTATGTTAAACAAGTTCATTAATAAAAATATAAAGCTTTGAGTTTACGATGTTTTTTTATATCTACATGATATAATATGAGTAATAAACAAGCAGACTAAATGTTAAAAATCCGGTAACAACAACTGCGGACGTGCGGTTGCTAGTTGAATGGCTGCAAACGTTTTGATGGCTGAGAGCGCCTTCTGGAACACAATTTTATTTGACATTGACAAGACAATTCTGTTGATGCTCTGTTGATGACTTTATATGTGATGACAGGTTGACATGACAGATTTATTTAAATACATGTTATATTTGACAGCAAAGTAAAGAAAAGAGGAAAAGTTGGGTATATTATTAATTCTATGTTACTTAAATTGCAGATAAAATATTCATTTCTGAATAACTATGATCTAGATTTTGCTATAAGAATAAAAGTTTTGAGCTATTTGTTTAATTTTATATCATTTCTGTGTGGGATATTATATCAAAATATATTTAAAGTGTTTCTGAATTGAAGATTCTATTTTTGCAACAGCTGCGGAAAATGGCCTTTTATACTTTTAATAAATTTAAATTAGGAGTTTTGGTGTTGATGGGGTTGATTATGTGGCAGCTTTTACGTCTTTTGCATAGTTCTCCTCCGGAGCAGAAATTACTAGTGGTAAGATTTTAAAATAGTAATTAAATATGCTTTTTTGATATAAATGTTTGTTAAAACTTACACCATTTGCTTTATATTTATATCGTACAGTATTAGCTGAAATTAAAATTCTGAATATTGAACTTTGTAAATATTTATCAAATTATTCAATTTTTGTTATTCATTCCAACTTGCAGGGTGATATAATAGAATTAGAAGATGATAAATTTAACAAGCACAAAGTGGATAAATTAAAAGTGAGGGTGTATTATGAGGCCCTATGCCCTGATTCCAAACATTTCTTCATGAGACATTTGAAGCCAGTTACAGAGAAGTTGTCAGACTTCATCAATCTCACATTAATTCCTTATGGAAAAGCAAGTGTAAGTACTTTCTAATGCTATAAAACTGTTCATATTTTGGAGAACCATTGTGTAAAGATACCAGCGACATTTAACATCCTTCCTTAAAAAAAATTTATGTCTCGCTGCTGGGCATGGGTCTCTCCCCACAACCAGGGAAAGCCTGGATACTACACCACGCTGCTCCAATGCAGATTGGTGGAGATTTGGGTTAGTGGCAAACCCATGTTGGATGTTGTCAAACCGCCAACATGGTCTCCAACCAGGTTTAACTACTGTTATCTGTCGATAACAACCAGTATAATATGTATGTGATGATTATTTATGTGGTATGATTGTTTATATTTAACCTCCTCAAATTTTCACCTTCACCAAAAGTTAAATATGGCTGTGAAATAAAAAAATGTAATTCTCTTTTATCTCTAGAATATTAAAAAAAAAATTTAAGGTTTGTCGTTACTTTATTTCGTAAACATTTTCCATTAGAGGACTCTTATTATAAGAAAAAAAATGTTTTCTTTTATATTTACAGACCGAAGAAGTGAATGGACAGTATTTTTTCAAGTGCCAACATGGAGAAGAAGAGTGCTATGCTAACAAAATTCATGCTTGTTCCATTGATATGATAGGAGACATGGTCAAGGCTGTACAATTTACAGAATGTATGATTGTTGACAATATGGATGCTGACAGAGCACTTGCAAGGGTAAGTACAACTTGATTTAAATTATAATACATCACACTAGTAATCCCCGTGTTCTTAGTGCCATGGACACACACACACACACACAATAACAGTAACAAAATTTTTTTTTTAGCACAAATAGCAGCAGTGGGGTTGCGAGTGGGATTCCTGCAACAATTTATGTGAGCTTCCAGTTAGCCAATTTTTTCTGTCATCTCCAATAATAATAATCAGCATATTTCAGTTAATTTACACAAAACCTTAATGAATATACACTTAAACCTTTATCATGAATCGCTTTGTCCATCGATGTGTTCAGACTAACAGATAAAAGATGCAGCGTGGGACTTCTATTTTAATTTTTTATAATACTTATACAATGTATAGATAAATAAGAAGTATGTGTGGTTGTATACATAATGTTTATGTTAAAAGTTTTTCTATCTTTTTACAGTGTGCTGCAAAAATGAAGATAAATCCAGAGCCTATCAGCAATTGCAGTATGAATGAACGTGGATCTGCATTGTTAAAGAAACATGGGGATGATACACACATTGTGGATCCTCATTTCATACCCACAATAACAATCAATGGCTCAAAAGACAATCAGGCTGCTATTTTAAAGAACTTTCTTCTCCAAATATGTAAATTGATTGACATCCCTTTGCCGCCAGCCTGTTTGTAAGAACAACTATATTTGGACATAAATCTGTAACTATTAAATTTAAATATACTAATACACATTGCACACACACAAAACTGTGTGCTAAGGGGTCATTTTTATACTCCTTAACAAAAGCTTAATCTAATTAATATTGTGAGTTATATTTGAGTGTGTAATGTTTCAAATTAGTTATAATTATGTGAGTGCTATGATTTCTGTTTATGCATTTTTCTTAGAACTTAATTACAGACCCATAGTAGCCATATTTAAACAACTTTATGTTTAGATTGGTGCTGTTATTAGGTAAGATATATATAACAACAAATTTTTTTGTGATTCTAAGATATACAGTTTTTTCTGTTTTAAAGTATTAATAAAAAAAATTGAAAATTTTAATATTTATTTAGGCAAAATTATGAAATTGGGTTATTATGAATATGTTAAATGTGGATGTAGTTTTGGATCTTTATCTAAAATCCACGTTGACTATTTATTAAATGTAAGTGAACCAATTGTGCGCATAGAGCGAAGTAGGTAATTCTATACGTAATATTTTATTTTGATAATTCCATGTTAGTTGAATTAATTTCGAAATTTAAGTAGATATGTGAAGAAATAATGTAACTTGAACCAAATAACATTTTTAAAATTTATTTACGGGCATTTGTTAAAAAATTATACACTACATGAATGCAGTAGGTATATGCAAGGCTAGGTACTGCATATTTCACATAGGAATGTCCAGAAGACCTGCAAAAGGTAAGTTGATAAAAAGATAAAGCAAACTTATACCTTCATACTATTATTCATACACATTGTATATATTATCATACATTCTTATATAATTGTACTAAAATTAAATGGAATTCACATAATAATCTTTGACACACTTCTTGAAAGCGTCAAGTGAGTTAGTCTCTGATAGTAGTTGACTTTGATAAACTAAGAGATAAAAGAACAATACTATGTTTTATGTAAGTAGATAATTTATGCTTGGATCAAGAATGAATCAACTTTATATACATTTTGTATGTAGTCACAAATTGTATTTACGGGAAATATACATATTTATTGTCCTAATACTATTGCCGTCCAAGGGCAAGATGTACTCAATTTATTGACATTTATTTAAACTAGGTAATTATAATAATATGTTCTGTAAATACCCATAGTAGCTGTGTATTACGTTAACTCTGATAAGATAAGTAGTATCATGATTTATTGGATAAAATACATCAGGTATTAACGTGATAGATTTATTGATCCTAAATATTTTTAGATTTTGTTATTTGTTATAGTATGATTTAGTTAAATGATATCATTATTTGATTGTCGTAGCGGTTTGTATCAAAATTATGAGAAAATTGAATTATTCCTATACATATCAAATCCATTTTTTGATATAATATACAATATTTTGATGCTAAGTTTAATTTTTCAACTAAGTAGGTATTAATTTGTTTTTATAGTCACATATATTTTTCTGATTTATCAGTTATCTAAGATCAACAAAAAGGTTGTAACATTAGTTGTTTTAATTTAGACAGACTTGTATTTACTATTTATAATTTTTAAATACTAACCAAATAATAGGTTCTATTAACCTTTATTTCACTATGCTATTTGAAGCAACTTTTTGTATAAGGTTCCTAAATATGTACAGCTTTACTCTTAGCGAAATTGTAGAGCTTTGTCTCCATTAGTTTTGTAATATGAAATGGCGTGAACACAATGCAATAAGACTATGATACGTTAGAATACTCTGGATAATCGTGTGTGTGTGATCATGTGTACGAAATTCTGTACCGTTTTTCTTAACTCCGAATAATAAATATGTAGTTTACTATGTAGATATATTTTCGTCACGTAAAGACAAAAAGACGCGATACCCATTCAATTGTCATTTTACAACGTAAGTAATATAAAGTGAGAACTCAAATAAAATAGAAAAGTTTAATTGTTTTTTAGGAAAAATATTTTTTTTCTTAGTATTATTCGTATTACACATATTTGACGTAACGTACCTACATGTAAGATACTCGACATTCTTGCCACCCCTGTAATGCGTAATATTCATTAAACATAGGTGGATATTTTGTGAGTGTGATTATACCTACATTCCTACTATATCAACTACCTATCTTAAATAAATTTCATCCGTTATCAAGGAATTAAACGAAATCTTTTAAATATACAATATATTCTTTTATTTCAACATTTTGATTCCTTAAACAAATAGGTACCTACTAGAAATTTAGGTTATAGACAAAATGATTTATTTTCAATAACTTGCATAATAGGTCAAAGGCAGATTTAGGAGGGGGTATGGAGTCAGCACTTCCGAAACGGGCCTTAGCAAGTCAAAAACTATTTTTATATAGGTCTATATAAGATAAAGACTTCCCCTTGGCCCGATCTGCTCTTGATGCACAATACATCACAGTTTAAAAATACGGATCTAATGTACAGTTTAAAATAAAAAATAAAACGATAAAATAAAGAGAAAAGATAAAATAATTAAAAAAAAATTATAAAACAGTGTCACATTTACACATTCATGTTCATACACATACATACGCTAAACAATGAAGTAAATAAGTTTTGTTTTATGTGTAGGTATTTCTAGTAGGGAAGAAGGGGCAGGTGCAGACCTATTTAAAACTAGTGTCGACGCTTGACTCCAGTCATTTAAGACTAACACACAATTACAATAACTATCTACAAATAAATATTTCTCACACGTACAAATCACAAAATATTTTTTTGCTAACGTTACCTGTACGTACACCCTCTTAATAAAATGATAATTATAATCGATGTGTCTGGCAACGGACTTTATCTAATTAGTAGCGTTTCATTAATCAAACTAGTGTGATTTATGGAATAACTCAATTACAGAGGAGTAATTATTTTAACAGATTAATTGAATATTTCCATCGAATTTAAAAGGGAATTGACATTTTGTACGGTACGAAATGCGGAAAATGTTCGTTTAGTGAAAGTGCCAACCTAGTCCTTTAATTTTTAGTTAAGAGTTTTTGTAATGGAGTTTCCATAGGCCTATGGACCTATATAACACAATAGTAGTAATAGTACTACACCGATTTTGATGATTCTTTTTTACATTACAACACGGTTTAAAACCTGTTTTTATGCGGAAATACCTACCTACCAAAACATTTTACAAGTCACGTCTACCATTGCATTGTTATAAAGCATTTTGTCTACTGTAAGATTATTACGGTACGTTATTTATATTTTAATCATTGTATTAGATGTCATAAATAACATAATACGTATTTTCCTTTTAATCCGCTTTACATTATGATAAGTAATCGTAACTTTAAGTCATTCTTATATAGTTAATACTATATGATTGTCGCGTGTAATGAGCGTTGTAAGTTGTATTTATCTATCCAGTTAGGTCAATCAATCATCACGCCACCCTAAACCCACTTTCGGACCCACATATTAGCATCTTTCTACAGTCCGTGAGTTATCGTCCAAAGTAAACAAGCGACTACAGTCAATTCAATTTAAAACCCAGTCTGACAACGCCAATTTGCCTTCGTCTAAATGGCTACCTTTGCTCCGAAAACCATTTCAAACACAACAATAAATCTTCACTGAAATCACGGTCTAATTTCGTAAAAGCCCCGTCTCGCTTTGCTAATTAATATGAATGGCATTTGCATCCGGCTTTTTCTCGCGTAGACCATTTTCAACTATTGTTTTGTAAAGATCCTCACAATTTATTCCTGTTTTTACTAGACTGCATTGCGCCGGCCAGGTTACTGAGAACAATAAAATATGATCTATGTATTTGTATTTTTTTCAGCTTTGAACCTTTTGTGCTTTTTATACAAATTTGATATTACATTTGCGAACCAATTTTTTTATGAATCATTGTTACAAGGTACCTAATGCGTAATTGCCTACAACTTTGGCAATAGGGCATTTTTTAACTTAGCCCAACGAAAATTCTGGCCTGTCGAGCATTACATTATTTAGATGTAGGTAATAGTTAAATTACAAGGTACTTAATGCGTAGAATTGCCTACAACTTTGGCAATAGGGAATTTTTTACCCGACCCCAACAAAAATTCTGGCCGGTCTATTACATTATTTAGATGTAGGTAATACTTAGTTAAATTATCAGTCGGACTATCAGTACAAAACTAACCATTATTTATAAATTAATCTATGAATAGTAGGTAGGTACGTACACTTACCAACATGTTGAGCTTATTTGTATTGATATGTAAGTTTCCCCATTGATACTCGTAGTTGTTGGCGCGCTATAAATCAATTTATCAAGTGATGCGAAGCTACCGAACCCATCCACCGATTTAACTTGTTTGCGTCGCGTTTGTCCGAGGCAACTTCACAACCTAGTGGATTTTATGTTGCCAAAAAAGCATTCATATCCATACGAAATGCATTACGAACCTTGCCAAAAAAGAGTAGTATGTTACTATTAAATTGTCTATACGAGAATGATTAAATTCCGCGGTCCAGTTAGCACGCTTTTTGTGAAATTTATTGGACTTAGATAGGTGGTTTTTATTGGTGCAACACTAAAAAATATAGTCAGCTTTTGTCTTTTATATTACTCGATAAATATATATTTTTTTGTATATTATATTATTTGATGAATGAATATTCACCTAATCTCTAATTACTTCCGGACATTAGGCGCTCCTTTTACCTCAGTTTCCCCATTTTTAATAGTACTGAAGTAACATTGTAATCGTCATCAAATAGACTCCTTTTCCTGTGTTGTGTTTCATTCGAGAGCCGTTTCCTTTGTCGGTTGTTAGGCCTTTAAAAGAGGTGGCCTGAAATAATAGAATATTCTTAAAAGGGATGCCATTTCTAATTTTAAAATCTTAACCTTCGTTCCGAAATTCTAATAGAAAGACAAGGTTTCACGTTTTCATTTACATAACTTTTCTTTTAATTCAAATACCCAGTGCAAATTCGGCATCTGTATGTTTATCCGGGGAGATATCCAATTTAGAAACAGGTTGCATAGAGCGCGGACTCTACCCATAAGTATAATATCTGCCGGTGGAGCGCGAACCGTGTAGTCTCATTAAAACTTTCCTCAGACTGGGCTTGCACGTGTTTTTAATTTTTATCGAGAGCACTCGTCGTTAGCGGGAGGGCGGGGGCTTGCAGCGGCTTTGGGTGCTTTGATTGCGGTAATGACGTCTCTCCCGGTCCCCACTATGCTCTCCACTCATCTCTCTTCACTATCTTCAAATTATTATTTCTTTACAAATTAACGCACGGCGTCTTTTTTTTAATTAAACGACCCTGTATCTTCATATACAAATCTTATACAAAATCGTATTAAGATAAGAAACTGTTTCCGGCTCAGGTACTCGTAGGTACGTCTAGATTTTTTGAATAGGGTATGAAACGTGAATGAGAGTATTGCATTGGTTTTATTGAATATTTGTTTTTGATGTTAATCTTAGAAGTTAGTAGTAGTGGTAGCAGAAGTTAACAAGTTTAGGTTATTTCATAATCTACTGCAGTGACTGCAGTAGCGCCATTTTTCAAAAAGGTAAAAGCTGCCTTATCCTCTATATTGTTGTTGTCATAGAGTACTTTCATTAGTGTTCAATTAGGGTTAATTTCCGATTGCCCGTGGATTAAAACCTGGGTACTCTGTGTAGCATTAAATCCTAAGTTTTCGCTTTACCTAGGTATAGATAAGCCGTAAAAAGGTAGCTACGTAAAAACTATTTGTTATATTATAATACACTCGTATATCATTCTTGGCGAGTGGCGGATGGCGGGTGCATGCCGGCTCGTAGCAAATCCGCTTAGCACGGTCACTACGCCGCCCATGTCGAGATTTAATGGATTTTTCTCGTCGATTGCACTCTGCATTAAGCATGCGTATGAGATTATCGAACATTTTGAATCTTGTTCCTCTTTGAAATTTGAATGCCGTATGTTTCTTCATATTGCATGGAAAATACACCCAATTTACGGCTTAAAGTTGTTATTTTAATTCGTTTTTAAGAAAACTTGTTAACATATCACATTTCACATACAGAGTGTAGTACTCGTAGCTAATGTAGTAACTCGTAGTTATGTGGGGCATCTGGAAAAATGCATAGAAAAATGTTTATTAACGGAGCTTAATTTAAGTGGTTATTATACATAATTGCCATTTTAATATATAAAAACTGTTTGAAATTACGGTATGTTTTGTTAAATTTGTATGGCTAAAGTGAAGGTGGTTCGATTTGATTGCTCGCAAGGGTATTATTGAATCTTGAAAATAATTGATTTAAAGGTGGTAGAAGCGGTACCGCCGTAAAGCAAGTCAAGTTCTTGTGTTTCGGTTAGGAAACTAGATGGATGTCGGACATACGTTACTTGAGGCGACCTCCTCCCTCCTCATGGGTATCAACGCTTCCATGTATGTCATAAGATAGCACCTCTGTCGTGTTTAAGGTTGGATGTGGGGGTATATGGGTTTCAGTGCCCACCTAACAACAAATGGCCTGCATGTGACTTTGCTACTCGTAAACGACAAGAAAGATAAATACACACACTAACTACATCAAAATTACTTAATTGTCTACTTTATTAAATTTATTAAAATTTATACAGCAGTAGGTA
>DWQK01002535.1:0-12984 GCA_018231225.1 Noctuana stator | reverse complement strand
TGATTATGAAAAAAAATTATAAATGTCTACTTTAGAATGTCCGATAAAAATTCCTTATAAAATAAAAAAAAACATATTTATCAAATAATAAAGTCTTAATTTAATCTATAAAATAAAATTTGAATTAAGCTATACTAAATTGCTTTAAAACAGATATGATCTTATGAAGCATTCTAAGGCTAAACTCAGCTGTGCGCGTTTAACAAATGCCTCGAAACCAGATCGAAGCAGCCAGTCAGTTGGGATACTGTTAATGAACTGTCTAAACATAACTTTACATATTTTAAAGCTTAAAGCATTTCCAGTTAACCTTTCGAAACAAAACATCGGTCAATTGATAGCTGTGAATTTTTTTTTTTTTCTATCGGTATATCGATCTATTTAACTATCTGTCGTGACATTTATTAAACACCCATTATATCAATCTAAAGTTAGCCCATATAATATATACTATTATAATTATTAAAAATCTTAATAAAATACCTTTATCCTGTAACAAACACGTCTACAATTATTTTAAAGTAAAACAAGTCTTGTATAAATGTTAACGTGCGTTCATCGACCAAGTATTTAAAATTACAAACAATTCTTCACAACAATATTATTAACTAAATTTTTTTTAAATATTTTTCATTTTCATCAACGGACGGGCCCCATATAATAATATTATCTGTAGCGTTATCTTTGCTTTATTTGAAAGTAATTGTAATACTAAATAAATGTGTATTTCTTAAACAAAGAATATTATTTTCCCAAAAAATCGTACTTTGTTTTTGATTGTCTTATATTTTCTTTTAGAAAAAGTCCTTTCCCGGAGCCTAATTAACTATGACATTAAAAACACGTAACACGCATAATTATGATTTTTTCAATTCCACGCTCAATGACGGACATTCCATGCATAATTCCACGATTGGTACTTTTGGTGGCGTGGCGCGTTTCGAATCCACGTTTATGTTTAAAGCGCATTATGAAATCGCCTCCACCAATCCGCATTGGAGCAACGTGATGGAGTATGCTCCAGGCCTTCCCCAGGTGTGGGAGACCCGTGCCCTGCAGTGGAATATAAAAATAATTGTAGACATGAAATTACCCGTTATTCGTAAGGAATCTCGTGTGTCATAGCCAATAAGGCCCCTGCACAGTATCTAAGGCGTGTTAGTTTCAGGTTTAATCTAAAAATAATAGTAAAAAGCATTAGGAAGCTGCGCGCGGCTTGACGTCGTCCACTTGTATGAGCTGCTCTATCGGTATGAGGGACAGCTCGCCGCCTAACATCGGAGCTGGCGGACCCTGGAAACATTATATCACCATAATGTTATTCCTATTTAATTAAGTTATGAATGTAAGGTAGAAAGTTATTTTTTTTAATATAAACAACGTTATATGATAAGTAACACAATCATATGTAAACATATTGAGTTTTTCTTTATATCAATCTCCATCGAATAGGTTAATATAATAAGTTAATCTGTTCTATTTTTATATATTATACATAAATTAACATTAGTTAGAATATAACAAAGTCAAGTATTAGTTATATGTATAATTAGATAAAATGTTTACATACATATAAGCACAGTAATGCATACTAAGTAAAAATATGAAATCTAAAAAAGACTGCAAACCATTAAAATTCAAATTCAATGTACCATTACAATTTTTTTACAATTACTATTTTTTACGTTTCATACTCGCCAACAGAAATGTAAAATCATTTAAATGTCTGCTCCGCCGGGAATCGAACCCAGGACGACCAGGTCGACCACATCGTGAAATAAATAAATAAAAGCAAGTTACCGGCGAGGCGTGCTTGTCGGGCGTGTGCGGCGAGTGCTTGTCGGCCAGCGCCGCCTCGCGCGCGCGCCGCAGCCCCAGCGAGAACACCGCCACCGACCGCACGCGCTTCACCAGCAGCGCCTTCGCGCGCGACCGGCCTGCGCACGCGCACGCACACTCAATACCCACACCACGTACACTGCGCCCATACATACACATGTGCCCCCCTGGTAGGGTAGCTGATGTTTAGTAGTCGCTGCAACCCATGGACATCCACGTCCAACCTCAAATAGGAGAGATCTGTGATCATACATGGAGGCGTTGCTACTCACGAGGACTGAGATGGTCACCCTCCCCAACCGGCACAAAAGTCCTTACTACAAAACTTGTTTCACGGGTTATGAGGGCGGCGGTGCTACCTCCTCGGGCGAACTTTGCGAGTTGTACCACCATCAAAAACTCGTGATGAAGTATGCTCCAGGCCTAGGTTGTGGGGAGAACCATGCCCAGCAATGGGACACAACGAAAGATTGAAAGCAACGATGTTAATGTTGGTTTTAAAACATGGCGTTGTTTACAGTGAGTGTATGAGTTGGTTCCAGCGTGAAAAGTAGAATATTTTTGGATGGATAAATGAGTACATACTGCTTTTATCCTTGGGCTTGTCGTCTTCGCTGGAGGTGGCACTGGTGTCCATGGTGGCGATGGTGCCCGACGGGACTGCGTTTAGATCTGGTTCTGAACCCCCTGCACTGACACTGCCCGACAACTCCTGTAAAATCGTTTGCAAACTCTTTACACACAACATTATATGTGACAATCATCATAATATTGTGTAACATAATAAAATGGAAACACACTAACAATTTTTCCTTGGCGTGTAAATTATAAGTGAAGTCAAATCAAAAATCTTAATTATCTTAAAAATAAACTGAAGCACCTAAAATATGACAATATGAGGCCGTCAGCGCAAAAGTGGCTTGAACTTAAAACAATAACTATGGAGAATAATACTAAAAAAACAATAATAACTATGGATTCTTTTCTTCTCCACTTTTGCGCTGACGGCTTCATATATTGTCTACATTATAGAAGTCAATTTATCAAATTAATAGTGTAAATAAAGTAAATATAAACATACACAAAGAAAAACTTTTATTTGCACATAAATTCATTTGACGTATATGAATGAATGAATGAATGTATTTATTTATTTGTATATTTGGTTGAAGAGAGGTTGAATAAGTTACCTGTAATGTAGGGTTAACAAGAGGCCTGTGCTGTGTGGGATGCGGTATGCAGTGAGCTGACCGGTGCAGTGGTTCATCCCTCAAGCCCCTCACACCGAGTAGGGACAGCGGTGCACCCGGAGTTCCCTCCTGCAATTTTCATTGGATTTCAAACAGTTGTAAGTAACATTGAGGATCAAGAAAAGCTATGAATTTTGCTTTATGTCAAGTTAGCGCATTACATTTCAAAGTGGCGGTTTTTACGGTCTTCTTCATATTTAAGATACAATGTTTGAGAGAATTTATTATTATCTTGACTCAATAAATTAGACTTTCTACATTATACATATTTAGTAGGTTCGCATCCTGGCTTAGATACAATTTTTCTTTAAAACTATTTAAAGCTTTTACCTCTTAATTTTTCCCTATTCCAAAAACAAACAAATATTTCTTATGATATTAAAGTTATTTTATGCTCTTACGCTAAATGGCCAGTTACTTTTCCCACCACGTTTAATATGTTAGTTCATAAGTTCATTTTCCGCTAGATGGCGCCACTTTTTACTGAATTTTCTTTGTTTTAAACGCGGACGACATGGCGGGCATCTAAGTATCGACTTATGTATAATAATATATGTATAGCATAACATATAGTAGAAATTAGTATGATACACATACCTTACGTCTAATCGGCTTGGTAGGACTGACGTCTTGCAGTATCTGTAGCGAGCCCGTAGTCACGGCCGGCTCCGTAATAGACGCGGCTTTAGGTCTGTAATGTTCGTTATATCTTAGAACGATTTCTAACTAGAAATATTACGAAGGAGATAGTAAGCTGTATTGAGTGACTGAATGATTAATTTTCGGTTGTGTTCATCAATATCAACATCGAAAATCAATTTTTCAAACGCTCTCTCGATACTAAATTTGGAAAAAAGTTTATTCTATAGTTGCCTGTAACAAGTGATAGTTTCGTGATAAAATGTTTTGTATTAAGAGTGATTGAAATCGCCAATTATTTCACTCAATACGAAGGACAATAGAAACAGAGTGTGCAGTGTATGCATTGGTACGAAGAAAGTGTATAGTACAGCATAGATAATAATAGATATTTAAAAGAGCAAGAAAAAAATATATAACAAGAAATTACCTTCACTACACCTGGATTATATTCCTTCAAATGTCTTGTGAGAAGTTGGCCTTTATAAGCCCAGTGCTTGTAGTATAATAAATTGACATGTTTTATTTTTTTACTCAATAATAAATATTTTGGTTATTTATAAAAATTATTGTAGAAAGTTATTTTACACAGAAATAGGTAGATTACAAATTATAGCACAGTTTAAGAAAAAAGTTTAATAACTTTATTAATAAAATTTTAAAGTCTATGCCATGGACTTATGGTAAGATACAATAATTACAGAAAATTGACTAATAGTTACGAGTATGACTCCATAGTCAAGCCTAAGTCGTTATAGGCCTTACTAATCTGTATATAGATCCAGTGTTGCTAGCGAAGAAAAAACTACAAAAAAAATCGAGAAAATATTTATTGCAAATAAATAAAAAATACAATTAAAATGAGGTATTATTAAGCATAATATCAATAGAATACTGACTGCATGGAAATATTATAGAGACGGAATATACGCTGTAACTACACACCCATCCAGGCTTAATTTACGTGTGTAAATTAACTGAAAACAAAAGAATGAAACAAAATTATAATCTATTCACGCATATCAAACACTAAACTAGTTCAACGGTCGTCATCACAATTACCCAAAGCACATAGACAAAAAGCCTTGATTTTTTGGTGTAAAATTATATATTTAATCAGTACATTGCCTTTGATTCCTTCGAATTTCATACATTTCTCATGTTTACATATTCATATATACTTATTTTACAACAAAAAATCAAGACTTTACTGTGTACCCCTTACATTATTATGGCATATCATGAAAAATAAAAAGAGTTGAGTATTTTCCAATTTATTAAATGCTATCGCTGTACCAATAAATATGTGC
Source organism: Noctuana stator (assembly GCA_018231225.1). Classification (NCBI taxonomy): domain Eukaryota; kingdom Metazoa; phylum Arthropoda; class Insecta; order Lepidoptera; family Hesperiidae; genus Noctuana; species Noctuana stator. The sequence goes on along the minus strand of DWQK01002535.1, from coordinate 7,946 downwards.
TGATAACGTGTATTCGTGACATGTATATGCATATATATGTGGTATAAAGATGGATTTCATTATATCAATATCGGTTTACAGATGTGCCATAATTAATATACTGTATAATACTATATTATACTTCTATCTAACAGCATGCATAGCTTTAAATGCACATCAAATCGTATAACCTTCAAATATATAATAATATGTTGATTCAAAACAGTACACATACAAATGTTTTCTATAGTGATTAGTAAATGTACGTGATATTGTTCAGTGGTTGAACTGTATGATTTAACATTAACATACTATAATAATATGATACTACGAATGTGTGTAGTATTTAACTTGTAATAACTATTAAATACCCGTACAGAACACATAGTTTTTAATATCAGTTTTAGACTTCTAAATCTACCAATAACTATAACCGGGAAATCTCTCTAGTATATACACAGTTATTTCATAATAAACACAAGACAATAAATGTCTAAACACATCTAAAACGGCCATTCTTCATTTCAAATCACTAATAATATAATTAACCATAATAGTTGTTGACTATTCAACAAATAAACAAAATTTAAAATACATACAACAATTATTCTACATTCAATTTCATAATATAATGTTATACCTCTTCCGGATTCCCCCACTTTTGGGCAGTTTTTGATTGACAAAAGAGAATGTTATATATATTAAATGATTATTTAACAAAAATTTTCGCACAAATATACCGATCACAAATTTGGATTAGCCTTATATATATACTCATAATTTGGATTATATACTCATATTGTTTAAAAGTTTGACATACTAAATTCATTACGAGAAAAATATAATATATGCTTGCATATGAAAACCCATTCAATTTCAATTACTGAGCACAGGTTGTTATTAATTTATTATATTCCTGCCCTAATTGCTAATTACCCACCTTAAACAACAAAATTAAACAGTTTGTTAACATTAACTAAAGGTGCAGGTGTACTAACTATTTGTGTTGCTATATTTTTAAACTAAGTGCCATATTAAAATTTAACGCAACCCCTTATATCCAGCAGCAGTACTGTCTATTCAAGAACTGTACCTAACTTTCTTTTCTACTCATAAATCTTACTCACACTAAAATTACCATTAAATAATAAGGTTATGCATGTTACTGCACATAAGCTATTTGCCAATCGCTCGGTAAAGGTACCAAAAATGTACAATCATGTAACGTTTTTTCTAAATATAATCTTTTGTCCCTAATTTTGACCTCCCCTTTTCTTAGCCAATTATCATCTATCAATTCTGTAGTATTGGACAATTAACTTTAAATTTTAACTTTAAGTTTGCTTTAAATTGCCGTGAAAATTAACACAAAGCTTATATTGAGCCCGGTCAGACGTTGTCCTGCCACGGATCACTTTCTAAGCGTATCGAATTTTATCAAATTGTGTTTAGGGATTTCGGAGATTATCATAAACGAACACTGAACATTGTATGCAAATATGGAAAGTTACCTGAACGGCGGTATTTCTGGGATCTTGCCAATGTTAATGCGCTTCTTGTCGACGGGCGTCTTGTCGTTCTGCTTGGGGGTGGTGGGCGTGGCGGTGCGCGGGGTGGTGCGCGACGACGAGCGGAGGTCGTCCTGACTCGTGCAGTCCGACTGTTGAGTGAACACTCACCTTTAGGATCTAGTTAGTTATAACTTAGCTACGGTATAGAGGAATCCCGTCACATAAATTAATGGTTAGTTTAGTTTGGCTAGTTTCGGAAAGATAACGCGTTAATTTGTACATGGTTCAATTCTTCGACAGTTTTAACGAAGTTCACAATTACATAGTGACATATTTGAGTTGACAATAATCATAATAACGTTGGGTTGACGTTACGGTAAGACACTTGGTTGGTCGTCCTGGTACTAAGGGACAACCGTGGGTTCAAATCGCACTCGCAGAGAAAAAAAAATAGGCAACTTTATATTATAATAACTTACCAGTAATGGAGCGTGCGCGTTTTTAATGGCTTCCCGTCGTTGGAACTCCACTTTCGCCATTTCAGTGGCGAGCCACGCCGGGATCTCTGGGATAGCGATGCGAAGCGCCAGCACTATGCCCAACACTACGTGCTGCAACGACAAATAATTTATAATTAATTTATTGACGAATAAAGACGTATAACCGCATAAACGGATAATCCCACTATTTATAGTAGTAGATACTTTACTTCTGAGCGATTAGAACAGTTTACTAACAGTCAGCTACCGTCGACTCAACACCGTTATACTGCGCAAGCAACAACCGATCTTACCTCCAACGCCACAATGACGAGAATCCTCTGCGCCGGCGTGGCGTCGGGCAGCAGTCTATGCACGGGCCCGGACAGACCGATGAGGGCACAGTTCACTAACACCGCCACCGCCACCATCGCTTCCATCGCATGCTGCAGCCAGAAAGAAACAAAGATAATTATTATTGTATTATTTATATTGATGGGTAAGAGGTCATTCGAGTATTGTCTTCAGCCTTTTTTATTTCCTATGCTAGACACGGGTCTCTTCTCGAAACCGGGGAAGGCCTGGAGTATACTCCACCACGCGGACCCAATGCGAATTGGTGGAGATAGTTAGTGGCCAACCCATGTTGGATAGTATCAACTCACCCAAAGGGCTTCCGAGCAGGTTTAACGATTGTCATCTATCGATAACAATCGGAACCGATGGCCTAACGTGCGCATGTAAATAATTAACCAATAACGGTCACCCATCGGAACACTGACCACGCCCGAAATTACTTGACAGTGACCTCCAAACCCCCGGCACCCTTTAAAACGAAACTACACTGCAGAAAGCTGTAAGTTTTCCAAAAGTTGTATGTAAAAAATGAGCTTAGCATGATACCTGCCAGCTGCCGACGCTGGAGACGCGCTCGCCGAAGGGGCGCTGCGCGACGTGGCACAGCTTGAAGGCGTCGGCGCGCACCTCGCACGCGTTGTTGAGCAGCGCGCACAGCGCCGCCAGCGGGAACGCGCACGAGAACAGCACCACGTGGCCCAGCTGCGTCAGCATCTCCAGGTACTCCGCGAACGTGCCCTCGTACTGCCACCGACAACGACAACAACAATGTAATCATTTTAGATTATTTAGTGGAACCCATAAAACGTATTATTTTTTATTTCTGTTACGTATTGACCCTAAAAAATGTAAATTAATTGACAATTTAAATATCCCGCGAAACCGCAAATGGCTTCGCACTAATTTCTGTGATGTCACATGCTTGTCAACAGATATTGAAGTGTAGCTTTTAAACGATAATTTATTATTCTGTGCAAAAAGCAGCACTTTTATGACATATTGAAAAGCATATTAATATGTAATAATCTATGTTAACGAGCATGTTACGTAATAGTCGATTCGGTCAATTCTGACCGTTGTCTGTCTTTGTATGTGTCCATAGCACCCACGACACGGGTAATCCTAGTGTGGGGCTGTATATGTGTAGCTTTACTTTTTGTTTTTTTTTTTTTATTGTAAATCTAATTTATAGTAATTTATAGCATAATCTATACTGATAAATAAAGCTAAAGAGTTTGTTTGTTTGTTTGGACGCGCTAATCTCTGGAACTACAAGTCGGATTTGAAAAATTCTTTTTGTGTCTGATAGCTACATTAATGAGAAACGTTATAGGCTATCAAGCGTTACGTGACAATTCTTAACGCGGGTGAAACCGCGTGACACAGCTCACATTATCCCTACCTTAAACAGCTGTGACTCCAACTCGGCCTGATGTATGACTTTCTGCCCGACGGCGGTCTCCGAGTCCCGACGCTCCTCCTTCTCCGTGCTGCCGTTGATGAGCATCTCGGGAGGTTCACCTGACGACGAGGTCTTCTTGTCGAACAGCTCTGTTAGTTGGGCTGAGGTCGGTACTGGAATGGAAGGGATCGATTGCTACATCCTAGGACCAGGTGACATACAATAAAATGCAACCAGGTAGCGACATAAAAACGGATTGTCTTTAAAAATACTTTTATAATTAACTAGTCTATGCCCGCGACTTCGTTCGCGTGTACTTCAAAATCGGATTTAAAGAGCGCAAAATCGGAAAATCCTGGATAAAAATGGGAGAGAAGCAGCCTATGTTCATCCCAAGACCCTTAAATATCTCTATATAAAATTTCATCACAATGGATTCAGCGATTTGGCCGTGATGACGTCACAGATAGATAAAGTTTCGCATTTATAATATTAGTCTGAATGAGTGAATGCAACGGATTTGAATTTTAATTTGCTCATTCATAGAATATCATATACAACGAAATATAAACTGAACATAAAATTAATTAGACGAAGATAGTTCGAATTTAAATAACAATATTGTTTAGACAGACATTACTCACTCTTGCTGGGACTCAAGGCACCGAAAACGTCGACACAAATCTTCGCCAATCTTAAGTTCTCGATGAGATACGGCAGTGCAGACTCTTTAACATTACCGATTATCTGTCTTGTTATAAGCAGAACTGCCAATTGCTGCAATATTAAGGTAACATTATAATAACAAGATATACAACGTGTTAAACGAACGGTTTAAAATTATGGGAACTTATAGACGATTTCCTATAATTATGTATTATAGGTACAATTAGGATTGTTGGAGGTAAAAAATCTTTAGAAAGTTAAAACTTCAATAAATAAAAAAAATATTTTTAAGAGACCCAGAACTATCTGTTAAACAGACCGATGTAGTTCAACCGAGAAATTGAAACAAGTAGTTATACAGAATATGGATCTCACATGGTATTTAGTGAAGTATAAAAATATCATACCTCTTTCAACTTCTCCATGTCTTGCAGGTAGAAGGCAATGTAGAACAAACTCATGAACGAGTTCACGAATTGAAACTGAAATAGAAACAATATTAATTAATAAGATTCACTACATGTTATGATCATTTGTCTACACCTGAGACCATAATTCACTAATTTTAATTTTTATTGACTTCATTTTGACCAGTTAATTATTTTATTCCATTTCACACCTATGTCAATTTATCTTTATATTTTTAATGACACATATGTGCAACATATTATAAGTCTAAATCTTACCAATTATTGCCACATTTAATAACACATCAAATTCTTTTAAGGAAAAAAGATCAAAACTGTAAACAAAAAAACTCTATTAAATTTAATGGTCTCATGTGTAGACAGTAATTAGTGAGCTACCATTTAAAGCACTACAATTTTAATGGCGGTTTTTTTTGTGATTTCTTATTATGACGATGTGGTAATAATTTATATGTTGCAATTAGTGTTAAATATATTAATTGGCTATTGTAGAATGATGCATCTATGATTTATATGTTGCTATAAATATAATACGTATTGTATCTCTATGGTGTAACCAATTTTTTGTTCTGTGTAAATGATTATTATCTAGCAACTATAGTTTTAATGTTTTTTTTTTTCCTATTTTTTTCCTATAATGTGTACTATATTACCTTCTTGCGATATTTACTGAATGAATTGAGTAAATTTAAATGTGTGTTACGTGTTTAGCGATTACTGAATTGTTGTTTAGGCTAATTTAGTTTTTCAAACTGGTGTGGGAAGCTAAACTACTTCTGCATACGTCATCGCAAAGCAGTCGGGGCGTGTTTCAGAGTGGTACCGATTTGTAAGCGCGACCATATGCATGGATCCGTACAAATCATGCAACACTCACTAATCAATATGCGTGATGTTTCTATGCAAATCGTCCCGAGCAATACTGTCTAATGGAAATCCATGCGTTTTGATTTAGCAAGGAGAATTGTAAAGCTCTTCAAATGCCTAAATTATTAAATACTCCACACATGCGAATAGAGTTAAAACAAAACTGCGTGCGAATGCGCTCAAAAACCGTGCTTTTATCATATCCTAGTTAAAACACTCTGTTTAACCTCATCCCATTACGATGTACGCAGGCAAAGCATGAAAGAGGGTTTAGCTTTGTATGGGGTTAATTCTTAAAGCAGTTTTTCAAATACAAACCAATGCTATTTTCACAATCAGGTGATTCTCATACTTTGTCTCGAGTCGATAGTTCTCTGTTGAAATTAAAAATATCGGATGTCGCCACGTTACGGAATCAGTGTTGCCATTATATTGAATTGTGTTGTTTTATCACGTCCAGTTCCATTTCGTAAGCAATAAAGAGAAAAAATAATATGCGCTATAGTATATTCTGCTACAGTAAAATAATCTCGATTTCTACATTTTCAATTAATAAAATTAACTAAGCTAGAATATTTAGATTCTGCGTTATTTTTACTATTTACTTTTAATTAATATGTAACCATTTTAAATTTTACTTTAAATACTTTCTAACAGATCGAAGGGTGCTTAAATATCTTCCTATACTTCTAAAAGGATAACATTGTTGGGAATAATGAAGTCAAACATGCAAAAAACCCAAATATTCTAATTAATAGTGTTAATACTCAAGATGTTACTAATTCAAAATTCTCACACACAGAACATACTAAAATTCGCAAATTTACTTTTATAGTACAGTATAGTTCATATAGTTGTTATGTACGTAAATTACGTGAACAATAGTTCGTAGATATTAAAAATTGTGACATAAACATGGTGTATCCTATAACTATATTAGATTAAACCTTTGCAACTCAAATTGTCAAATAATCAGATCACACCTAACTTATCAAATTTTCAACTTTTAATAAATTTTATTAACAATTATATTATTATGTTCTAATTTTAAAATAAAAAATGTGAAAACTAATTTATAAAACTGTAAAAGTGTGTTAATTTGGTATCGAACTGACATAAAGTCGTATGTTTACAGGCAGATTAACGTTTGTTAATTAGTTTAAGAAGAAAAACAAGAAATTGTTTTTAATATTCAACCATTAATCAAATATTAAGAAGGATAATCAAACTGAAAATTTACTATAAACAGTGCCTACACTCTATATCACACTTGAGCCTATCCTATGCAAATATACTAGAATCCAAAGACTTCAAACCACAGACTATAGAGCGCGCAGACAAAAAATGACACACACCTTTGTCGTTGAGCCACCTCGCGATCCGCGCGTAAACTTCCTCCTCTAAAGCAATAATGATGGCCAGAATCGCTCGGGGAATCCAACTGAAGTACATTATATGCGACTCCCACCAGTCCTGTACAAAAATAATACCTATTTAATAGCGACACATAAATCCTGTGTTCAAAACGATTTGGCGACCCTCCTGGCCCCCCTCTGCCACGCTCTTCGCGGACATTTATATCTTCAATTTATTAAAATATTTCGTGGTTCAAACCGCGATAGATAACGCGTCGCATAAATAAATGAATTACTTAAATACATAAACATTCCTCGTGACTCTTTCCGTTCATTGATGAAAACAAAAAACCCTACGAATACTCATTTAGTAGTATTCGATATTAACGATAATGTGATCGCTTGCGTTCCACACTACCAACGGGGCTATGCGCGCTTCAATAAATAGTAACAACAGACGTATCAGGGGTTTTTATGTGAATAGAGTAGTTAGAGTAGTGTGTGTATAGTGACCTGCATCCTCAAGAGCGCGAAGGTGGCCGCGGCGGCGATGGCGAGGCAGCACAGCATGACGGGGAAGGACACGCAGTGGCGCCACGCGCGGCGCCGCCACGCCGCGTACTGCGGCTCCGGCCGCCCCGTCACCGGGCTCATGCTCATCTCGCCCTGCTCGCGTACAAGTGCCAGTGTCAATTGTGATCATCACGCTAAGCATTATTCGTAGAGAATGTCTCTTCAAGCAATGTCTAAAAGGTTATTTCGATCGCCTTCAGACATTCAATTAGATATTAATTTCATGTTGCAACAGTCATTCGACTGTCAAGAACTATGTCATTTTTTGTATTAATACATATAATACAGGTTCAAGGATTTTATCTACATTTTTTATCATCGTTTATGAG